>PVIJ01001072.1:0-48154 GCA_004024925.1 Scalopus aquaticus
CCGGGGAGGCCCCTCATTTGTGATTTTTTATTAATGTTTTCGCTTTTTTTTGTTAGCCTAGCTAGAAGTTTATCTAATTTGTTTATCTTCTTGAAGAACCAGTTCTTAGTTTCATTGACTTTTTTCTTAGTCTTTTTTTTTTTTTTTTTTAGATTTATTTTTTATTTATACATACAAGCTGGGGTACAGGCCAGAGGTGTTGGGCGGCGAAAGGGTTCACCAGAGACAGAGTGGGGAGCAGAGAACAGGCAGATCAGAAACACACTCCTGAGGGGAGCAGCGGGCGAGGCAGGAGAGGTCTGCCACGCCATGTGGGATTCTCCCTGGCCGGGCGTCGAACTCGCGTCGCCGCTGCCGACAGCTCCATAGCGCAGCGCTTAACCGCTGCGCCACCGGGGAGGCCCTTTCTTAGTCTTTTTAATCTCTCTTTCACTTATTTCTGCTCCTTTATTATTTCCTTCTTTCTACTAACTTTGGGTTTAATTTGTTCCTCTTTTTTTGAGTTGCTTTAGATGTCATATTAGGTGGTTTATTTGGGATTTTTGTTGCTTTTTAATATGGTCCTTTATTGCAATCATTTTCCCCCTTAAGTCTGCTTTTGCTGCATCTTATAAATTCTGGAAATTTGGGTCATCATTTTCATTCATCTCAAGGAATTTTTTTATTTCTGCTTTGATTTCTTTTTTATCCAATTGTTATTAAGTAGTGTGTTGTTTAATCTCCATGTATTCATAGTTTTTCCTTTTTTTTCCTTAAGTTGATTTCTAGTTTTATTGCATTGACAGAGAAGATACTAGGTATAATTTTGTTCTTTATTGCTTTATTGACAATTTGCTTATATCCCAAGATATGGTTTATCATTGAAAATCTTCCATATGCATGTGGGGAAAAAGTATGCAGCAATTTTTGAATGAAGTGTTCTGTTAGACTTATTTGGTCTAGCGCCTCATCTAAAACAGTTGTTTCCTTATTTATGCTTAGCCTTGTTCTGTCCACTGTTGTAACTGGGGTATTAAAGTATCTTGGTGTTGCTGTGGTGTTATCAAATCTCTCTTTAGTCCTGTTAATAATTATCTTTTTTATCTTGGTGCGCCATCATTCAGTGCATGTATACTTTTGAGTGTTAATTTCTTGTTGTGTCAGACACTTAATAATATAGTGTCCTCCTTTATCTCTTATTGAATTTCTTAATTGAAAGTGTTTTATCAGAGGTAAGTATTGCTCTTCTTGATTTTTTTGTTTGTTTGTTTCAGTTGCCATTTGCTTGTGTAATTGTCTTCCAGCTTTTAACTCTAAGTCTGTGCATGTGTTTTGTTGGAAAGGTAAGTTTCTTGTAAACAGCAGAAGGTTGGACTTTGTTTTGTAATCTGTTTGGCCACTCTACATATTTGAAAGGTGAGTTCAGGCCATTTATAATTAAGGGGATTATTGAGTTCTAAGTTCTTTTTGCCATTTTGCTGTGTTTTGTTTTGATTTGTCTTTTTTTTTATTTTTTTTTGAAGGTTCCTGATATGTTTGTGTTACTTCCTATTGTCTTTTGTGTTATTTTTATTACTTTTTGTTTGCGGGTTCTACTGAGATTAGTATGTGATAGGCTATTTGTGTGATGAATTGAGTTGTCTGATCTCTGGCTGGTTCTAGTGGACTACATTGTATAAACATATAATTATTGAATACTTGTTATGTGCCAAGTATAGTAGTAAGAACTATAGAATGAATGAGTTGTGTGTGTATATAAAAATGCCATTTTTATAGAGTTTGTGATGTTGTAAATATAGCTGAAAAGTGTAGAGAAAGTTTATAGATTATAAGCTTCAGTGATATGTAACTAAAATTATGTGTGTATGCATATATATGTGTCTATATATATCTCCTAGGAATGGAACAAATAAAATTATAAAATAATGTGTTCTCTATAGTTTTACTTACAGCTGGTTCTTCAGTAAGTTATATTTGCATTATTATATATTGTAAAATATTTATTGACTTCCTGTTTTAGGATTTTGTAGACAAAAGAAGACAGTTATTATACAACCAATCCCCCAAATAGGTTTTTTTGTTGTTGTTGTTATTTTGCCTTGACTATAAATACATTATATGTTCATAGAAAAAAATTATGATTTGGAAAGTGAAATCACCACCAGAAATCTTACTGCCCATAGTTGTATATACTGCTGTAACTTTAAAACAATACTGAGGTAGAAGATGTTTATTACTTTTTATTTTTTCTTTTTGGTTTGACAATAGATCTCAGATGTCTTCCGCTGTCATTAAGGATGGAGACAAGTCATCATTCGTAGTGAGATGGCATCTTAGTTTTCTAAGGTTGCTGTAATAAATTACCAGATAACACAACAGAAATCTATTTTCCCAGTTCTGGAGGCTTCGAGTCCAAAATCAGTGTAGATGGGGTCTTACAGCCTCTGAAGGGTTTGGAGAGGCTTCCTTCTCTCCTTTCCCTTACCCCTGTGTCTCCTGGCAGTCCTCAGTGTTTCCTGTCTTGGAGCTACATCATCCCAGTCTGTCTCTCTCCCCATGACCTTTCTTATGTGTCTCTGTGGCCGAATCTCCCTTTCCTTTCTCAGAAAGATACCAGTCTTGGATTTAGGGCCTGCCGTAACTCAGTATAAATCTGTACTGATTACATCTCAAAGAACCTGTTTCCAGACAAGGCCATATGCTGAGGTTCTTAGCAAACATGAATTTTGGGGGGGAACTACTGAACGCATGATGCTAGCAACCCATTTTATAGTTGTGCTTTAACAAGTGCAGTTATGTTATGTGCGCCACTGTTGGACTTTTCCTTTGTAAATTCTCACTGTTATGGATGTAATGGTCTAACCTAGGTCAGCCAGTTCAGCACCCTTTGTGTCCCTTGTCCCCAATTAACTGGATGCCCTAACCATGAGTTTGATGGCCAAAGGCTGAACATGTGGGTCAGATAAGCCTCTGAGCCCTGTTGAGGTGAACGCTGAGAACGACTGAGTACATCTAGACTAGTAGGGAGAACGAGTCCGTGTGCGCTTGAGGCAAACAGAGCTGTAGAGCAGCTTTACAGTCAGCTTCCTCTGCTCTGTTTTTCAAGAGTGCTTGAGCATGGTGGAGGAGCTGTTCTGTCCCTGTGTGGAGAAGCGATTATGGAGTGCAGGAGGTGGGCTGTGGCAGCCATGAGAATGACTTTAGCTCTGTTGTGGGGAGCATAATTGACTTACTCCTCCATTGTATTGTCTTTGCACCTTTCTCAGAAGTGAGTTGCCCATGAATTTGTAAGTCCATCGCATTTTAAATCATGTAAGTTAAAACTTCAATTGCTGTAGAAAAGAAAAATGTAAAAACCCACCTTTACCCCTGAATTTTTGTATTGCTTTCTGTAAGTTTAAAATGTGTATCTTTTATCTTTTCCTGTTGGTACGCACAGATTTACCTTTTTCTTTTTAGTAGCTGCACACTGGTCCCGCGATTATGTAGGCTGTTACTGGAGTCTTGTTACTTCTGCATTATCAGTTTTCATAATTCATAATCAGTTTTCCCAGTGTGAAAATATGTATAGGATAAATTCCTAGAAATGTAATGACTAACAGTGACTGAAAACCTGCCAAGAACCAGATATCTTATTTTTACTCCCTGACTTGATCTTCTTAGCCATTCTTTGAGAAAATTATGTCCACTTCATCGATGAAGACACCAAGCCTCTGAAAGATTCAATTATTTGTTGAAAACTGTACATTTAATTAGTGGGGCCGAATCACCCCAAGTCTTTCCTCCTGGTCACCCCATAACTAAGGCCGAGGAGCACAGTTAGAAATATTTCACAGGGGTGCTTGTTAGGATGAAATGTCTTAAAGGTCAATGTATTGTACTTTTGTTAGTCCACATTTTTACACTTAATTTGTAGGAAGATTTTGGGTCACATTTTTGGTTTTTACCTGAGCATAGTATTGCTAATATGCTTTAATATACGTAAATGATAGCAGGGTTATGGAGAATAATATAAAATCTACTATGTGTGTGTATTCTGAGTACTGTCGATTCATGACCTGAAATTGTATTAATCAGTTGCCTGCATTTTTCCCTAAGCACTTTCACTGACTTTTCTTTGTCTTGAACTCTTGGAAGTTTCTGAACTGTGTGTTTTGGTGTAGGTCTCATTACATTTACTCTTAGTCAGGTTTCCTTTTAGCTTCATGAACTTGTTTATTTAGCTTCTTCCCCCGGTTTGGGGCATTTTCTTTCTTTTTTTTTCTTTGACTAAGTTCTTTCTTCCCTTCTCTCTCTCCCCTTCTGGAATACCCATTATTGTTATGTTCCCTTTTCTAATGGACTTGGATGTCCTTGAAGTGTTTATTCATTTTTTAACTATTTGTATTTTCTTCCACCATAATTTTACTTTATTATCTTCAGGGTTACTGATTTCATCCTCCATATGGTCTAGTCTGCTTACCTAGCTTTCTGTAAATTTTTAAATCTCCTCTATTTATCTTTTGACATCCTTACCTCCATTCTTTACTTTCTTTGAAACTTCAGTTTCCATTTTCTGTTCATTAATTTTATTTTCCATGACATTCATTTTTCTGAATTTTGTTGTATCCCTTTGATTCGATTTACAGATTTCTCTTATATCACTTTGGCTTGATTTTCTGCATTTCCTTTCATTTCTTTGAATTTTTTTATCATGGCAATTTTTATCAGCTAGGAAAAGAAAATTTTTCAGATCTTTGTGGTTGGATCCTGGAGAATTGTTCTCTTCTTTTGATGACATATTGTCTTGAGGCCTCAAATTGGCATGGGTTGTAGTTTTTTGAATATCCATTTGGGATTAGATTTCTCTATTTTTAAAAATCTGTATTAGCCTCTTAGTAAGGGGTGCCGTGGTTTTTTATGCTTTTAGATGTGTGTTTTCTCCGGGCTTCCGTAGCTGATCTTGCAGCTGCTGAGCTGAGGTGGCACGGCGCCTGGTGGGTCCCACTGCTGGTGTGAGCTCAGCGGGAGCGGGCTTGTGTGTGGGCCACCTCCCATCGCCCTTCCTTCTGTTGCGCGCACCAGACGCGCGCTGTCGTCGCGTGAGGTCCATGACCCCACAAGGCCGGGCCAGCCCTGAGGTCTGTGTGCACCTGCTCAGCCCGCGCCCGGGACCCTGGATGAGTGGCCGTCCGTCCCAGTGGCTCCAGGGTTTGTCCCGCAGCCCCGGCCCCGGCCCCCCGCCGCCAGGTGTCCCTCCCCCCCTCGCTCCCTGCGGTGCAGCCGCCCGGTGTCTGATGTCCCAGAGGCCTCGCTCAGCCGCGGCGTTCTGTGTCTCCGTACGCCGTACCCCGTAGGCGAGCCTGGTGATTCTGCGGGGAGTGGCGTAGGGCGCTCCTCTCATGCGTCTTGGAACAGCCTTCCAGTGTAATGCGTTTAAATGCTGGTTGCCTGGTATCAACACAAATCTGCACAAACTTGAGAATTGAATAAGAAAACTCATCTTAAACACATAACTGTATTAACAGATAATTGACTAGAGATTGTATTATGTATATTAATGTACCACCACTTTCTCCCTGTATGTTTTACTGTTGCAGGTTTTATACCTAAATCTTTAATCCTTTTGTAGTCTGTTTTTTAGTATGGAGTAAGGAAGCGATCCAACACCATTCCTTTATGTGCTGCTGCTTATTTTCCCAACACCATTTATTAAAGATACTGTCCTTTCCCCATTGTGTGGTCATAGCTCCGTTGTCACAGGTTAGGTACCGATATGTATGTGGATTTGTTTTTGGACTTCCTGTTCTACTTCATGTATCTGTGCCTATACCATATTGTTTTTAGTACTGTTGCCTTATAGTATAGTTTGAAGTCAGGTATTGTGTCAGGTCTACTTCTGTCCTTGTTTTTCAGAATTTATTTTTGCAGAGTCCAGCCTTCTGTGGTTTGATATAAATTTCAGTATTTTTTGTTTTTTCCTTTGGAAGATAACACTGGTATTTGGACAGATATTTCATCAGCGGTATATATGGCTTAGTCAGGATAGGCATTTTGATTACGCTGATTCTCCCTCCCCATGGGAAGGTCCGTGATCTTCTTACATTGCTAAGTTCGTTAATAATATCCTGTAGTTTTTGTTGTACAGGTCTTCTACCAGCCTTTTAGTTTGTTTAAAAATTAATGACGACCCTAATTAGCTTTTTTTGTGTAGGCTAGATCTGTTACCATTTTCTATATTAGAAATTAAAACAAAGTTTTAAAACACATTGCGTATGCAAACATACATTCCACGAACTGCCAAGGGATCATATCACGTGTCACATAACCTTTGGGAAACACTGTACATTTGTGAGAAAGTGAAGGGAAGAAAGGCAAATAATGTCATAATATTATGAAATTAGTTTTGTTCTCATGAATCTCCTGTATGAGTCTTGAGGACTCCTGGGGTTTTCTGACCCACTTGGAGAGTCATATTAGAATCATTCTGGCAACGGTGTTGAGAATTGTTTAGAACCTAAAAAAAAGAAACACTTTTTAAATTGTGATCCAGTATTTACATGTGCACATATGCCTGCCTGAAACTGTTAGCATATTAGCGTTAGCATTAGTACTATTGTTTCTTCAATAAATTTACCTCAAGCCAGGCCTCCCTGGTGGCACAGGGGTTAAAGTCTCAGCTCTATCAAGCCATCTGCCTCGAGCCAGGGAGCTGACCCACATATTATGCAGCAGACCTCTCCTGACTAGCCCGCTGCTCCCCTCAGCAGTGGATTTCAGTAGATCCACCTTTTCTGCTCCCTACTCACTCTCTGGTGAGTTGTCTCACCCCCCTGCACCTCTGACCTACACCCCAGTTCTTTGAGGACTAGGAGAAAGGAGTGTGATGAGGAAACCATGGAGGAGAGTATCGAGAATTTGGGAGTGTTTAAGATGGGGGGACTTTAAAAACATGTTACAAAGGCATTATTTAGAAAAGGGTTAGTTAAACAAGGTTTTTCTTGGAGGTCAGAGGGAATGGGAAGTGAGGTACCTGTGGAAGGTTTGCTTAGTTTCAACTCTCGTACATCAGAGTGGATGATTGTTGTTAAGAGGGTGGATGTTGATATAAATAAATGTGTGTTGGGAAGTTAGGATGGTTGCTATCTGACATCTGTATTTCTCTGTGATGTATGTGATGAGGTATATGAACGTGTTTGGGCTGCCATAAGAAAGTGCCACAGACCTGGTGACTTAAAACAACAAAATTAATTTTCTCACAACTCTATAAAGGTGAAAAGTCTGAGCTTGAGGTGTTGGCAGATTGATTTCTTTTGGAGGCCCCTCCTGGCTTCTTGATGGCCATCTTTTTCTGGTGTTTTCTCCGTGAGGTCTGTGACCTAATCTCTTTTCATAAGGGTACAGTCTCACTGGATTAGGGCCAGTGACCTCACCTGACCTTATCTTTTTGAAAATCTCATCTCCAAATGCAGTCACACTGAGGTGTGTGGTTTAAGGCTCAAATAGATGATTTTTTTGGTGGGAGGGGGGGAACAGTTTAGCTTATAATATGAGATTATCCACTGAAAGTTATAGGCAGACGAGGAGGTTTGAAGTTACCGCCACAACAGACACTAGACAGGGCGCTAGCAGAATATTGGATAGGGGACTCAGGGCCTTGCAGGACCCCGGGGCACTATTACGGCCTCAGATTGAGCAACAGCACAGTTTTTTAAGCAGCAATTGGAATTTCAGGTATAAGTGAAAGTTTTTTTTAAAAAACCAGGGAGTTTTAATTGTCAAATTTTCCCAGACTTCTGTAGTATAATTTAAATACAAACATTGAACATATTTGGAGTACATAGTGTGATGGGTTTTGAAATGTGTTGTCCTGTGAAATCATCACCTGTCAAGACTGTGGACATTTCCCTCACCCCAGCACTTGAGTCTTGCTCCTTTACGGTCCACGCCTCCCGCTACCCCTTCCCAGACACAGGAGCTTTGCTTTCTGTTCTAACAGACGTTTGTGTGTATATTTTTTTCCTTCTTTTCTTGACCACAAGTCTTCTTTTGTCAAGTGTTTAAAGTGAGAGATTTATTGTTTTATGATTGTTGTCTGGCATATTTGTAAAAGAAAAGAGGTTTTCAAGAACTATGTTCCCTGAAGCTCATGAGATTAAAAGCCAGGATGAGGGCTTCACACACAGCTGGTGAATTTCCTTCTTTTGTTATACAAGTGAATATAGTTCTAATAATAACATAGACTTCAAGTTCAAGGGACATTTGGATCTGAAAATGATTTGAACACTTCTGTGCATTTGATAATGTTGAAAACTTGATGTGCTGTTTTGTTATTGAGCTTTAACCTATCCAACATGGTTGAGTGATTTGACCACAAGAAAATAGACTCTGAACAGAGGCACAATCGCCACTTTTTTTTTTCTTGAATGTAGTGGTTTAAACTTCTGATGGCTTCATTCCTGAGACTTCGTACTCTGATAGTTTGACTTATTTTGTTCTTTTGCCCAGAAAGAAAAGGCTGTCTCCTTAATAGAAAGATAAATGGCGTTACCTGAGCTTTATACTTGTCAAAACCTATGCTCTGCCTTGAGTTTAGATTTAGAGTACTAAATTAGCAGGATGTATTGCCTTAAAACTGTGGAAGCAGGCCTCCCTGGTGGCGCAATGGGTTAAGCGCAGCACTACGAAGCTGTCTGCAGCCACTGCAGAATGAGTTCAGTCCTGGCCAGGGAGCTTCCCACAGGGCACGGCAGACCTCTCCTGCTTCGTCTGCTGCTCCCCTCAGCAGTGTGTTTCAGTCACTCTGCTTGTTCTGCTCCCTACTCTGTCTCTGGTGAATCCCCTCACACACACCCCCCCCCACACACACCTGTGGCCTATACCCCAGCTTGTATGCATAAATAAATAAATTTTTCAAAACCAACCAAACAAACAAAGAAAACTGTGGAAGCCTTTCTAGCCTATGGAACAACTGAGATGTGACCTCAGCAGGTCGGGTCGTGATTTAGACCCTTGGGGCTCTGGACTGGGTGCCTTGATCTGGCACTTCATAGCCGTGTGACTTCAGGTAAGTCACTTAATGCCTTACTTCTCTCATCTGTAAAATGGAGATATTGAGAGTACCTATGTTATATGGGGATTGTAAAGACTGAATTAAATCTTACAAGATTCTCAGCAAAATTCCTGGCATATAGTAAACACTCAAGAAATGTTAGCTTTTGTTTCCACTCAAAGGATTTGGGATAATAATTGGCTCACTTGTTTCAAGCAATGTTCAGATTACTTTTCCCTCTTAGACCTTGAAATATAATTCACTTAAACAGTAGTATGTAGATTTTTACTTGTCATCTACCTTACAGTCTAAATTAATCATAAAAATGAATTTTCACTTTACATTAGGTTAGCCCTGGAAAGGGATTCCCAGCATTTCTAGCTGAATATTGCAATTTCTAAACTTGGTATACCAATGTTACTTCTGAAATAGAGCCTTAAAAATCTTAATTTGGGGGCCTCCCTGGTGACGCAGTGGTTGAGAGCTGCCCTGTGGAACTGTCGGCGATGCGAGCTTGACACCCAGCCGGGGAGAATCCCACATGGTGCTGCAGACCTCTCCTGCCTCGCCCGCTGCTCCCCTCAGCAGTGTGTTTCCGATCTGCCTGTTCTGCTCCCCACTCTGTCTCTGGTGAACCCTCTCGCCGCCCCGCGCCTCTGGCCTGTACCCCAGCTTGTGTGCATAAATAAATAAATCTTTAAAAAAATCTTAATTTTGGCTTTGTGATTTACAAGAATCAATTCTTGACAACAGTGCAATTTTGAAAATGTTATTTAATATCCTGAACCTGTTACTTGGTCTTTATTGAATACAAGTTCCCTTTCCCTCTAATCATTGCTGTTTTAAAATTGTATTTTTCCCATGTAGGAATTATATTTTATATTAAGGTCTTTATACATATGTTAGATATGTTTTTTCACCTATTTTTTGTTTTTCTTTTAATTTTGCTCTTAGTATTTTTTGGTGTAATGGTCATCTTGACATAATAAATGTATAGTTTAAAGATTTATTTATTTATGCATATAAGCTGGGGTACAGGCCAGAGGTGTGGGGCAGCGAGAGGGTTCACCAGAGACAGAGTGGGGAGCAGAACAGGTAGATCAACTGAAATACACTGCTGAGGGGAGCAGCGGGCGAGGGAGGAGAAGTCTGCCACACCATGTGGGAATCTCCCCGGCCGGGCGTCAAACTTGTTGTCGCTGCCGACAGCTCCACAGTGCAGTGCTTAACCGCTGCGCCACCAGGGAGGCCCCTCTTTCTTTTATTTTAAAGACTTATTTATTTATGCATACAAGAGCTGGGGTGTAGGCCAGAGGTGTGGGGGTGAGAGGACTCCCCAGAGACAGAGTGGGGAGCAGAACAGATGGATCCACTGAATTCCACTGGTGAGGGGGCAGTGGGGAGACAGGAGGGGTCTGCTGCGCCCTGTGGGAAGCTCCCTGGCCGGGGATCGAACTCGTGCTGCAGTGGCTGTGGACAGCTTCATAGTGCTGAGACTTAACCCCTTGCACCATTAGGAAGGCCCCACATTGTAATTCTTAATGATGTTCAGGAAAGTAGTGATATTTATGTATTGATCTTGTACCTGACCAGTTTGTTGGGTATTTTAATTCTAATAATTTGTCAGAAGATAATCTTGGGTTTTCCAGTTAGAAAATCATATATTCAAAACTTTCATCTTTTCCTTGTTAAACTTTATACATCTTGTACATCTTTATCTTTTCCATATACATGGTTTGGTTCCAGTACTCACTTTTGAGATCTCAATGTCTTAAGAATATTTACAGTGAAGTAAATTGTGCTGTATTAAACTTCGAATGCATGAATAAATAGATGGTAGGAGGGGCACTCCTCAAGTGAGGGGGTAATGGAAAGTTTTTAAGAAGGGAAATGTTTCTTATTGGAGGGCTTAATATATGACCTTCTCATTGCAGATGTGGTGTACGACATTTCTTCAAGGCTGGACCACTGAGGACCGTCTTATTTCTGATTAGCCTTAAGCAGACTCACAGCCATCGAGAAACCTCACAGAGTTTCATATTTTTACACCTTTTCTGGCCCCCGAATCCATCCCGCAGCCATGTACGGTAGTGCCCGCTCAGTCGGGAAGGCGGAACCGAGCAGCCAGAACCCCGGCCGCTCACCTCGGCTTCCGCGTTCTCCCCGCCTGGGCCACCGTCGTACCAACAGCACAGGAGGGAGTTCTGGAAGCACTGTTGGAGGAGGCAGTGGGAAGACCCTCTCGATGGAGAATATCCAGTCCTTAAATGCCGCCTATGCCACATCTGGCCCCATGTACCTGAGTGACCATGAGAATGTGGGCTCAGAAACCCCGAAAAGCACCATGACACTTGGCCGTTCTGGGGGCCGTTTGCCTTACAGTGTTCGGATGACCGCTATGGGCAGCAGCCCCAATATCGCTAGTAGTGGGGTTGCTAGTGACACCATAGCGTTTGGGGAGCATCACCTCCCTCCTGTGAGTATGGCCTCCACGGTCCCTCACTCGCTGCGCCAGGCGAGGGATAACACCATCATGGACCTGCACACGCAGCTGAAGGAGGTGCTGCGGGAAAACGACCTTCTGCGGAAGGACGTGGAGGTGAAGGAAAGCAAGCTGAGCTCGTCCATGAACAGCATCAAGACCTTCTGGAGCCCAGAGCTGAAGAAAGAACGAGCCCTGAGAAAAGACGAAGCCTCCAAAATCACCGTCTGGAAGGAGCAGTACCGAGTCGTGCAGGAGGAAAACCAGGTTAGTCTTCTATGCACGTGCCCCTAGCTGCCCGAATGCGCGTGTGGCCGTGAAATGAGCCCCTTTTTCTTTTCTTTTTCAGGCTTTTCCCTTCTTGCTTTTTATCTTTCTTTTTACTTTTCATTTTAGCACTTTCTCTCCTCTGATTCTCATGCTTTCACCTTTCTGATTGCCATGTTGCTCGCTCACCACTTTTGCTTGTTTCTTTCTCTGGCTTTTCTTTCTCATCCTGTCCTTTCTTTCATCATATTACCTTTTTTGAAGTCTTGTGAGTGTATAGATTTGCCACATGTTCTAAGATCTCTTATGAAAATTATTCAGGCTCTATATCTTAAGTGTGAGTTGTGTAGCAGTAAGACTTAGCATAATGTCAAAAATATCATTGACAAAAGGGGCATTTGAATTTCTTTGAATTAGCGTTTTCAAAGTAATTAGAAATTATGATGATTTTATTTTCTCAGATACATTATATCCTCATACTATTTTGCTTTTATTTTTTAACCAGTGATTAAATTCAATTTGTAACTACATAAAATCTGAATGCTTTATTAATATACTTAAGTCTCTAAATCTTTTAAAGATCCAGTCCTTTTAAAAATGAGGAAATAACTTTTAATAAGTATTCCTTAAGGTGTTCTCTGAGTTTTACTTGTCCAGACTTTAAAAACAAAACAAAAGAGCTAAGACAGACCCACTGAGGGATTTCTAAGTGAGGACAGGATTCCTAAACGCTGGCGAGAGCATCAGTCTGTGCAGAGTGTTGTCTGCACTGTGGCCCCGTCCGTGAGCCACGCTCGTGCCTGTCTGTCAGGATACTCGCAGGGACTTCTGCTGTGAGCAGGCTTCTCTAGCAGGCCTGATGCTAACCCAGTCTGGGGTCTTTGGGATTAATGCATCTGATTCTTCAACTGTTCTGTTGCTTATTTGCCAGAAGGACTTTGTGATGGTCCCGTAGGCTACCTCTGAGCTCACTGGTGAAAGAACGGAAAAGAAATGGGGGGCCACGGTCGTGGTATAGCTCATCCTTTCCCTGCCTCATTGCGCCTCACGGTATGACAGACTCCTGTGGGCCCTGTGCTGGGTGGCCGTGGACAGTGGCAGTGACCCTCCGTAGAGGGAACGAGTGTCCAGGAAAGGAAGAGTTGCACATCTTAGATATGTTTGGTTCAAAAAAGCCAGCCCGGGGATTTTGATGCCCTCTGTCTTGGGAGTCACTGGCACACAGGATGCGACAGTCAGGGGATAGATGGCAACAGAAGGGGACACGCTGTCAGAAGATGAAGCGCAACGCTGAAAGCTTATAGTTCCCAAAAATAAAGTGGCATTTTGAACGTCTTTATAATTTTGTATGTCAGACTGTAAATATCAGGAGAGAAAAGTGCGCGCTTCAGTTAGTGTTGCGGCAAAGTGAAACTACAGTGGCAGAGGACTTGGCAGCTCTCTAGAGTGGGTATGGGTGTCAGTGATTTTGTAAAAATGTGGTAATTTTGGAGTATGTACTGATGGTATATCACCGCTCAGATATGAGGTGCTTTCTTTGTATTTAGGTAGTTAAATACATGGTGCATTGTATTTGAATCTTACACAGTTTCAAGTGTATTGTTACTAACAATCAGGCAAATGAAATAACTTTCATTTACCTGAAAAGTGGCTAAGATAAAACTTTTTATGATAATAGTGTATAAGAATTGCACATGAATTAACACTCCCCTTGAAAGGTTCTACCTTTCAAGAATAGATTGACTGTGAGTTTGTGTAATTTAAAGTGGCTTTTGGTAGAAGTTTAATTTAGATTTTTAGATTTATTTTTGAACTAGCGAGACTCCAGTATACCTTGAGGATGTCTTGGAAAATATCACCATGATAATTTTTATTACCCAGCAAGTTGGAAATGTCCATTTTAACAAGGAAAATAATTTTGGCATATTTCTTTATTTCCAAATAATTGAGGTTGTTAATTTTGCCCATACTTTAAAAGCCTTGTGATGAGAAACAATGATAATATCCTCTAGTTATTCAGCTACATTTAAAAGGAAAAATAGTGAATCTTCTGAAACGATTAGAGTGAGGAGTCAGCACTTCAGTGCGCTCGAAGCGCGACAGTCCACAGAGGATGATGCCAAAAAAACCATATGTGCCGAGGAAGGGTGAGCACGGCCTTATCTAGATTCCGCCCCTTGCCCTAATTAAACCCCAGTGCTGGCAGGAATATGTTCTTTCAGCATGCCCTGTAATTACTACACAATCCTAAAATTGTATAACTTTGGTCCAAAAAAACGAAGGGTGCAATTTTAAAGTGAAGTGAAACACTGCAATGAGATATGGAGAACTGAGAATGCTAATTAATAGATTATAGTGAGCCAGCAGTGGGCCCTAATTAAACTCTGAATTCATTATACCCTCCGTAACCCTCAGAGGTTGGACATTTCCACTTTACAAAGAAGACTGGATTAATAGGATTTACAGTAATTAAACAAATTTCCCCATTTCAGTTTGAGATTGGGATTTAGACACATTCTAAACATTTGATCTGATTGGGCCACAGAGATCATAGTATAGAATCCTGTCAGATGTGAAAACACATCTCTCAAAATTGCCTGATGTGTATGGTTCATTATTTCGGAGTTCTTTTAGAAGTTTCTAAAATAAATACCAGCTGTTTGTATGTCTCATACTCCTTTTGTTACTAAACTTTCAAGTACTGGTGGTTGGAGGAGCCGAACAAAATATGTTTATCAGAAAAGGCCTTTTCTTATTCTTTTTAAAATTGAGAATGAGGAAGACTTTACTGTGTGTTTGCTTTCTGAAAAATAAAAACCCAGCTGGGAGCTTTATTGAATTGCAAAGCTAAGGCTTTAGAGATTTATATTTTTAATTTTATTCTAGCCAACATGTAACAAGGTGTTTTCTTTCTTTTTTTTTTTTGATGATGTCTCATGAATTTCTGTATGATGAGTTTAATTCAACACACTCTAACAATAATTATTTTAAAATTACTGAAGTCTTATAAATTTCATTGAAATTTTGTGTGATCAGAGTATGTTCGTTTTTTTCTTTTTGAATATATCCTTTTTAATGTTATAGGGTTGCAAGGGAATTTAATGTTCTTTTTGGAGTATCTTTTTTTCCTTTTTGGAATCTCATTTTATGCTGGTTTCTGTTTTTTGGATTTTGATTTTGATTTTATTTATTTAGGGATCAAGACAATATTAAGTCTGAAATACAAAAAAAAAACACCCTTGTAAATCTTTGTGTAATGATTTAGTCTCACTATTTGGGCCTGGTGTCTGTTAATATTTTTATAATTGTCTTTGAACTGTCACATGGTAAAAACTATTAATTTGAATTTAAACAAACTTCTTTTTGAGGTTGCTGATTGTCCCACTGTCATTCAAAATCTGATTTGAAATCTGGAATATGTCTTGACCTGTTTAACTTTTCTTGATAATTCCATTTTAACACAGAATAATTATTCAGAGTATTATGGATAAATCAATACTGTAGTTTATTTTCTAGATAGATTTGGTCTTTTTTTGGTATTACAAAAATGGGATGTGACAAAGGCACTTAGCTGAATATCCTGAGAAAATTAATCAAATACAAAATAGGTATGTTCTTTTTGCAAAGAAGCAAAATTTGTAGGTGGCTTATAGAAATTTAAGCTACCTGTGTATTGGTTCTTGTTATGTATGAAGTTATGTAGGTGAGTATTAGAAGTTGATTTTTTTATAGAGTTGTAAGTTTGCTTACATGTAATGTAATGGAGTATTATGAAAAAGTGATTAAATGAATCAAATAAATACTATTTGAGAAGGCATAGGAGCAGAATTTGCTAGAGGTCTGTGGTCTCTATTTTTACTCCCCTCTCTTGCATTTTGCAGTGCAGTCTATTGTATGATTTCTCTTCAAAGAAAAAAATTGTTTTTAAAGATTTGTCAGTTTACAGTAACTGCAGGTAGTAGCTTAAATGAGTTAGGTAACTCATTTTTTAATTCTCTTTTGCAAAATAAACCAGATAATGAACTTAGTTTCTAGTTTCCATTAATATTGAGTAAGGGAAGTTGTAGCTCATTTTGCTTTTATAATCATTCCACCCCTGGAACTTGGTATTATGTTATAGGCTCTCTATTTGCCCTGAAGAGTACTTGACGGGTCTGGGGACCATGTGGCTGAAGGAAGAGAAGACTTGTGACATTTTGTTACAGGGCAGGCAGAGGGGCACCCCAGAACCCCCAAACCTGCCTTTTCTAAATAGGTTCTACCATCTGCCGCATCAACACAAAACATGTAAGACCTTTAGTGGAAAGAAACTTTAAGACAATTACAAAAGACAGAGAATATAGTTTTAAATCAAACAGCCAGTGTTACTCATCACATCGTGGGTAAAAGTCCACCCAAATGGGATTGGCCCAAAGCGGGCCCCGAAAGCTGCCACAAGTCTAAAAACACCTTTTGGCAGGAACCCATAGAAAAGGGTCAGATACAGCCAGACAATTCTGGGAGGAAAAGAACAAAATCAAAACCAAGATCAACATTGCCACAGTCACCTCCCCACGGGTCTCTCACCCACGTCTGTCTCAATCAGTCCAGGCCGGTGCAGCTTCTCAAGTCTCTCTGCTCCTTGGGCCTCTTCCGGCTCCATCCTGCTCCCTTCTTCCTTTCTCTCCTCTCTGTCTTCTCTCTCTCCTGCTCAGCTCCACCCTCCCTTGGTGGGGCAGGGAACCTGGAACACTCCCTTTTCCTGGGGACCACCCTGTTACAATTTTAGTTATACTCTGTGTTTTTTATGTATAGCCATATAGAGGTTTTTCCTTTTTGCTGTTTTAAGAAGATCTACACTAGAGAAATGAGTGTGAATATTAGGGCTTTAGTTTCGGATCCAGGGAAGGATATATTTTTAATATTTTTAACAACACTGTCTATTTGATATTAGAATCAGTTTCACAGAATACTGTTTGCCAGTCGCCAAGTTGGTTATTGGGCGGCCAGGTTCTCTCTTCCAACTGTGGGTGCTCTAGGTCTCTCACCTCTTCAGAGTTCCTGACGCAGGATGGAGTGACGTGGCACCTCATGGAGAACCACTTAAAAACTTTCCCGCCACCCTCACCCCCTTTTATCCCTCCCTTTTACCCTCTGTGACAACTTTATTGAGATGTACTTCAATTGATCCTTTAAAAGGGTGTAATTGTTTTCTTTCTTAATCTGACTTATTTGAAGAAAGTAATTAATAGGAAGTTGCCATAGGGAGTTCTTGAACGAGGAAATGAATGGCATAACAAAAAAGACTGTTTAGAAGCAACTTTTTTTTTTAAGGATTAATTTATTTATGCATACAAGAGCTTGGGTGTTGGCCAGGGGCGTGTGGCTGGGGCAGGTGAGAGGATTCACCAGAGACAAAAGAGTGCGGAGCAGAACATCTACTGAGATACACTGCTGAGGGGGGCAGCGGGGAGACAGGAGAGGTCTGCTGCGCCCTGTGGGAAGCTCCCTGGCTGGGGATCAAACTCATGACTCGTGCTGCAGTGGCTGCTCATAGCTACATGATGCTGAGATTTAACCCCTTGTGCCACCAGGGAGCCCCCCTAGAAGCCACTTTTATTGCTGTCAGCAGAGTGGATTAAAGGCAGGTAGGGGAAGCAAATGGTTTAACTTGGGTTGTAGGTGCACGTCTGTGAGAGATTTTAAAAGGAGTCATTGGATATAGATTATGATGGCGAGAGAGAAGACTAAATGAACCTTGGTACTGAGATTGGGGAAATGCTTCTGCCGCTGATGGAAAATAGAAAGTGGAACTAGATTTAGGGTAAGAAATGGTGAGTTTGAAAAAAAAAAAAAAGAAATGGTAAACCTTGTTTTCATTATTTGAGCGAAGTTTTTCCTAAGCATTTGGTAGAAGAGCCTGGTGACTGGTCTTCGGTGCATGCGCAGGATGCTGGTGCAGGTGTCCGTGTGTAGCGTGGAGGATTTATTGATGTGGTTAATTCAGCACTACGGGCTGCGTGTCTCTGCTTGTGGGAGTAAGGAGTGGTGCAGAGGACAGGGTGAGTCATTAACTAGTACATGTTTTCTGGGTAGTTTCATCCAGCTGTTTTTGTGCTTTGGTTTTTGGTTTCGAAGGTAGGAATGTGAGCGATTCTCTTACTCCCCCCAAATTATGATTGATTAAAAAAGGTTAATAGTGGTGTTTATTGCTGTAATAAATGAATTTCTGCTGATGGAGGTCTTTTATTTAAATTAATAGATTCATTGCTGGTCATGTAGCTCTGTGTGATGTACTAGGAATAAGTTTGTCAAAAAGACAAATATTGCAGAAAATGTGCTTTCAGTGAGAAATGATTAACTTTGTATGGAAAATGTTCTTATGAACAAGATCAGAAATGCTTTTATGAATGGCATTTTTCCCATTTTCTCTGTTGTCATATGCATCTCTGGAAATGCTCACTTTCTGGAGTTGAAAACCGATCTATTCCTTTAACATAGATCTATTCCTTTTATTTTTCTGTGTTATTAGCAATAAAGCTTACTGAAACGAACGCTTTGCTTTGTTCTGGCGGACTGAAAGGCTGCTGGTCAGCTCTGTTACGTGCTGGCAGCTGGTGGAGCAGGCTGGTCTGACACGGCGCCTGTCCGGCTGCTGTGGGGGCCTTGGACGCTGTGAGGGTGAGAAATAATTCAGCTTTGCTGCGCTCCCGGGGCCATCCCTTAGCAGTGGCTAGTCACTCGAGTGTTGCCGTTTAGGGGCAGATTTCGCTTTGAAATTATTGTTAGATACTGTTCTTGACTTGGCTTCTTGCTCCGTCGCCCCGGTTTACAAGTTTATACTATTTCTTCAGTAGTAGTGAATAATGGGAAAAGACTGGATAAAACAGAATTCAGCCCAGACAAAATTTTTCACTTGTTGGAACAAGTGAAAAAAGCACACCCTCAGAGTTCTGAATGAGTTTATTAATGTGCATGATTAAAAAATCTTGCTTTGGGTCTCCCCAGGGGTTAATTCGCAGCGCTGTCACTTCCAGGCCTGCCGTCATGGCCTGAGGCCTGAGCCCAGTCCCCAGCCGGGGAGCTAATGCAGGGCACAGCCGGCCTCTCCTGACCTGTCTTGCCTGCTGCTCCCTGCTCTGTCCCCGTGAGTCTTCTCTGCACGCCGCCCCTCTGGCCTATGCCCCAGTTCTTCTACACAAAAATGAAAGAAAGAAAAATCTTAAAAAAAAAATCCTGGGCCTCCCCGGTGGCGCAGCGGTTAAGCGCTGCGCTGTGGAGCTGTCAGCAGTGGCGACGCGAGTTTGACGCCCGGCCGGGGAGATTCCCACATGGCGCGGCAGACCTCTCCTGCCTCGCCCGCTGCTCCCCTCAGCAGTGTGTTTCTGATCTGCCTGTTCTGCTCCCTGCTCTGGCTCTGGTGAACCCTCTCGCCGCCCCATGCCTCTGGCCTGTGCCCCAGCTTGTATGTATAAATAAAAAATAAATCTAAAAAAAAAATAAATCCTGCTTTGAGCTCTCTTAGTGTCTTTGGTTGTGTGTTCTCTGTTAACTGTGGTTAGAGATGCCATCTTTTTTCTATGACACCATCAAAGTGTTCATCTTTTAATGTTTGACTTTTAATATTGTTGTCTTAACCAATACTGAGCGCTTACTTTTTACCATTATTTTTTTCTGGTGAACTGCAGTAGAGATAAAGCAAAAGCAATGTGAAAACTTCACAAGGTGGTAACTTGCTCTTTCAAACTTTCAGCTCCTGAATTAACATTTTAAAAATTAAAATGACTCGGAGTGATCTATGGAAAAGAGTATATTGATTTTCTCTGGGATTTTTCTTTTCAAATTATAGGCCTATTTTGTAGTGTAAAATGGAATTGAGGGTAATAGACTTCACAGTCTATTAGAAGGAAAGACACAGTAACCCTTAGTGTTAGAAACAGCAGTAAAAGAAAACAGGTCGAAAAAGGTCAAAACATCCAGTATTTTCTTTTTTGTGTGGTGGTGGTGTTTGTAGATTGCATTCATTTCTGTGCTTAGAGAGTTCATTTAGTGGCCAGTCGTAAGGAGGCACCGGGAGTTGCGATTTGCTAACTACTGAGTATTCTCATTGAATGTTTTGTGATTAGACATCCAGTTTTGTCTCAACGGTTACCCAGTTTTTACTGTGAGGAAAGTGAACAAGGAAAAGTACATACTAAGTTTTGGTTGTTACTGTGTACACACTAATATTTAATTTGGTACTTCTTTTGCTCTGGGAGATGTGTATACAACCATATGCATGGCCTAAATGAAGGAGGACCTGCATGCATACTTTAAAAATTATCTTGGGAGCAGTGCTGGAATATTACAACATTTTTCTCTTGACATGGAGAAAGCAAATCATCAAGAATTCCTTGACAATGGGAATATATGTATTGCCATTGCTTAGCTGTTAGAACTGTAAAGTAAAACTCAATTTCAATGACTAAGAATATGGGTAGGCAATTCTTAGGGGACATTTTATGTAACTTTTTATCTCTGGTTTGTGTTCAAGGAACACAGTATCTTCTTTCCCCATCCCATTAAATTTAAAATAAGGGCTTATTTTTGAGTGTTAAGCCAGTGATATGTGCTGCTTCTGCTATAGTTACATTGTGTGTCTTTGGGCCTACTATTTTGTATGCTTGATTTTGATTTGACTTTTAAATTCTCTGCGTAGTGAAAAAGACAACTGATGTATTTTTATTTTCAGATAATTGTCAGCATGGAATTTAATGAGATGTTGTCACTGATCTATCAGACAATATATTTTGCCTTGAATTAAAAATTTGAACAAGTTAACCTTTTAGTTTTCCATAATGCTGTAAAGTTTTGAGATGAGGAAACTCTCCTTCATTTTCATAGTATCTTTTAAGAGCGTAGCTGAAGGAATTATTTTTTCAGATGAAGTTTCTTCATTATTTATTTTGAATTTTCCTTCCATGTTTTATGAGTCTAGGAAGAAATGTGACTGAAATTCAGATATTTTCATTGTCAAGAATGTAATTGATGGTATGTTATAGATTACCTTTTTGGGAAAAGAGTTCTGGACAGGTATTTATATATATACACATTTCTTTATACCAGTATCATTACTGTTTATTCTGAGCTAAAAGGCTAATGGTATTAAAATGAAAGCAAAACTGCTTTGACTAGGCTGCTCACAGATAAAAATTTAAGCATACTATTTAATTTTTTTCACATTATTTTATTTACGTTATAAACTTCCAATAGTATTCATTCTTTTTCAAAGAAGAGCATTTTTGGTTGCTAAGTGGGAACTTGTATAAAATATAAAAGGTACTGAGAAATTGGAAAAATGTATTCAGAAAATATTCAAAGAATATTCTTTGTTTGGATTATCTCTCATAGATTGATAATCTGAATTAGTAACTTATTCTTACCACATAACTGTTTCTCAAAAGCATAAGAATTTATTTGGTGTCAAATTCTTAACAGGGAAGCCTGCTTTAATGAGTGTTTCCAGCCTTTCCTATCTGTAATGTGGTATGTTTCTTGTTGATGTGTGAAAACTTAGCACCTCGGGTACAGAACATCTTCAAGAGATGAAGCGGTCGAAAGAGAATCTTCTTAAGTGGTAGTGGATAAGTTTCTGAATTCCTCTTAGTATTCCTGATGATGGGTACTTATTTTCAAGATCAGTGTATTCATTCTCAGTTGTTGGAAAGTTTTGGGGACATTGGCTTCTAGGACAGACAGCTTGTCGGCAGAAGGCATTTCTTATATCATTGTAGACTGGGCCTATTGACAGGATAACCCTGAATGTTGAGAACTTTCCCTCATTTTGTAGGATGTTCAGATGTCTTGCCAGAAATTTGTGTAAGTGAAAAAATCTGTTTAAATGATCTGAGCCTCGCTCCTAACTATGTAAATGCACAAAGCACATTGGCTTTTTTTGAGTAACTTTAACAAACACTCAGTTTTCTAGCATTGGCACTGCTGTGTAAGCTGTTCGAAGGTTGTGCATTGTTTGTTTGGAGCTTACCTGGAGTTGTCATTTTAGAAAAACACTTCACAGTCCTTGGCCATGTGACTGACTGACCAGTAAGACAGTGACAACTTACGAGGGGGCAAAAATCACATCGCCAGCGGATGGCGCTGGGGGCCAGCGAGGCCTCCGGGTCAGCCCTGCTCTCAGGTACAGGTGTGCCTGTGCCCCGCGTTTACATACTGACACGGCTTTATTATAAAAGTCGTTTATTTTTCATTCATAGAGCATTAAATACTTTTTTGATTGCATGCGAGGGTGGGTTTATCTGAATTTTACTTCAGGATAGGAAAGGGCACATTACAAAATACTTGCTATTAAAAGGAGGGGTGTGGCATTGCTTGGAGAATAACTAGGGCAGTGAACAGTTCACTCGCATCCTCATTTTGATCTTCGCTTTGCCACTCAGTAACTAGTATGTGGCCACGTTGTATAATCTTTTGCAGGGAGTTAGGCAAAATGGCCTCTGTAGCTGCTTTCTTCTGAAATTTTCTGATTTTTTTTTTATATTTATCCTAATGAAATTCTTGGTAAGACTCTTTATTTGCATTGATTGCAACGCCCTACTTTAAGGCTAATTCATACAAACAAGTAGTCGCTTGTGAGACTGAGGAGTACCTCACTGTTGGTGTTCTTGCTCAGATCACAGCGCAGGGTCAGTGCTTATCCTTGCATATAAAGAGCAAAAAGTCTAAAGTGAGTTTCGTGGATTGTCTAATGGATGAAGTGCGTCTGTAGTTGTTGTGATAGTAAATGAGATTATAGGCAAGAATATATACAAAGTTACCTACATCATTCACTACCTGACATAAGTGTGCAATACAGTAAGTGTTAATTGAACTAGAATCAAGTCAGCCATTTCATAAATACCAGTAACAGTGTATATATTTTTTAAAGTGTGGATGTACCTTACAGTCTGGTATAAGAGGGGAATAGCATGGGACTTACAGTTTTTCTAGAAAGTGGGTCATACTGGATAATAAGTTTAATCTCTACAACTCATCGCTAGCCTTAATATTCCTGAAGGAGTAACCAGGAACTTTGAGAAGTTTAATTAACTGTCAAGATTTTTAGTTACAGTCATAGCCATTATTTAACATTTTTATTTCCACAGTGACTCACCCATGAATTACAGAGTGCTTTCCCAAAAGGAATGTAATATTGCTGGAATTGATTTTTTTACTGCTCTATTTTCTTTCTGTGGTGAGGAGTTTCTGGTTTGTTAGTCAGACCCAAAACTCTCCACAAATAATTTAAACTATGTGCCTTTATATGAAGAAGATTTGGCCTTCACAAGGCAGTGAGGACTTTTGAGGATGGGCAATAGAGTGCTTATATTTTTCATTCTGTATATTTTAAACTGATTTCTGTGCTGTGCTACCTTTTTTTTTAGCTGAAATTTTAGTTAAGTGTGTCACTAAACAAGTGACCTTTGTGTATGGTCTCTACTGCATACTTCACTAGCATTAAACATGTAGCATTGCCTTTGGTATTCTCTTTGGTTCTTAGGTACTGTCTGTTATTGTACACTTAAAAATACTGTAATAGATTTGTCAAGGAAAATGATGTCTTACGGTGACACTGTTGTCAGATCTGTCTCTGATTGCCTCTAGAGAGACCCAGTAAACATGATAATAATAACTACTTTTATGGAGCATTCACAGATACCGTACTAGCTTCTTGCATATATTACTTCTGATCCTCATGACAACTCTGTAGATAACTGATTTTGTCCTCATATACAGGTAAGTGAAGAAACTAAAAAGAGTAACCTGTTCAGAACAACAATAATTAAAATTTTAATTGAAAAATTAATGTGTATTCAGTCATTTATTAAATATGAAAGACTACATTAAAATTGCTTTGTTTCAGTTGGAGGAGAAAATACAGGAATGGAGAATCATAATGAGATTCCAAAGACTTCTGGGAGAGGGTCAACATTTGGGTAAGAGGACAGACAGAGAAAAGAGATATAAGTGGTCATTTTAGCAGAGGGTGAATATGTAATTTGATTAAATAATCTCCATCAGCAGGTATAAATGACACATACCATTACTTTTTTGTTTTGATGAGGCAGAAAGCTTTAGGTTAATGATTCCCAGACTTGGATTTCACACACCAGTTTTATTTTTTTTAATATATATATTTCATTTATTTAATTTTGTTATTGATGTCTTTTACATTATTGTGTGTTCCCCATAGGTTACCCACCACCTGGTCACCTGTGGAGCCATCACCATAGTCCCCCGTGCTCCCCTCTTCCCCCTCTTGAGCCCTTCCCCTCCCCTCCTCCCCTGCTGAATGTCGCATTCTTATTTGGCTCCCCTCTATTCCTGTTGTAAGTTTCACACACAGAAATGGAATTGTTAAGATAGTTTTAAAAAAGATAATTGGCCATATATGCTTACCATCATTTTAAAAGAAGGAAAACATCTCTACACCAAAGGAATTGGAATGGCTTAATTTCAGAGTAAAGGTCTGTTCTTCCCAAGCAATTAGAACTTTCAACTTCCTGCGGCAGTTTTAACTGCGGACTGGTGGGATTGTGGTCGTGGACTGGCATTGCAGCTTCGGGGCACAGCACAGGTGGTTAGAGCCGCTGCACCAGACCCTGCCCACAGGAGTTGCGTATCCCCACAATCTGAGAATGGTTGTGACCCCTTTTAATTGATTTTAAAAAGTAAGAAGAATTTGTGACATGGGAAACTTACATAAAGTCTGAAATACAGTGTTTATAAAATAGCATGGGAACACAGGCCTGGCATATTTATATACTTGTCTCTGACTGTTCTCTCACTGCATGGTAGAGTAGATGTGATGGAATCCATATGACCCTGCAAGCCTGAAATATTTATTCTCTGACTCTTTTAGAGAAATTTTGCCGATCCCTAATTTATTTTATTTTACTTTATTTCTGAAAAGAACCTGTGTTACCATTTTTACACTGGCTGCCGGGAAGCTCAGAATCACACTGCCTTTGTCACCTCACCACGACCATCCCTTTGTCAGTGGCTTGGAACTTGGATAACACACGATTTGGACAGCAGAATAAGTAATGACAGCTAACACTTGTGTAGTGTTTTGTGAGAAGGAGAGCATACTTTATGTCCTCTGCCTGCATTATTACTCATTTAAATAATCTTACTGGGGAGGCACTCTGATTTTTCTTTTGCTGATGGGAAAGCTGAAGCTTAGAATAATTGGGCCAAGCAGGGTCCCTCCACCTGAGCAGGAGAGGCGAGAGCCCAGACTGGGTCGTGTGCTCCACTGTCGGCTCCTTCCACGGTCCTGGACTGGCAGAAAAAAGGGGCAAGGAGGACACGGAATACTTTCTTCACAGTTACCTAGATTATTTTAGGGAAAGAGAGAAGTCTTATTCTGTAGTTGCTCAAAATACTGTCACATAAGAAGTCATGAATTACTTCATGATATAAGAAGGTTGTTTTTTTATTTTGTTATCTCGGTGAACTTGTCCCAGACATTTGTTGATTGCAATGATCTACATATCAGACTTTCGATCAAATAGATCTGTCACTTCTGAATCATCCATATTGGCTTCATTTCTATTTAATTAGAATAATCACTTGCACTGTTAACTTGGTAGAGCGTAACTTTATTTTGTTCATCATCGTTAAGTATTATGTTATTTTTAAGGAGCACAAGGTACACCTAAGTCATTAATTTAATTTAAAAATTAAACTTTTTTTGAAGGACACAGCAATATTTTAATTAAGAAATCTAACTGACTTTTAAAAGAATTAAAATGACTGTATGTCAAGCTGTGAAAGAAAATTTAATTAGCCAGTAGTTGGCTATTTAGTTGAGTCTATTTTAGAGGAAATCTCTATTTTCCTTTTAAAGAAAATTTTGAGGAGAGGAGGTGAGGTTTCAAGAACTGCTTGAATGAAAACAATAAGCATGAAGTGGACTAAAACTAGGATTAGTGTGTCCAGTTCTGATTTCACAAATAATGTATTATGTTTATGACCAGCTTTTATACATTCTAATGACAGCATAAAAAGCTCTTTCAAAGAAGTAGGGATCTAGTGGCTACACTTTGTTTGGATTAAGCATCACCTGAATTGAGATTTAAAAGTGATAACTAATGTTTGGTTAGTTTTATGATCCTTTTATGAGCCTTTGATTACAAGGCCTAGAAATCTATGTTTGAAGCATCTTAATGGGTTTAAGACATTTTAATGGGCTTATTAATAGAGAAGACAGGACAACAGTGAACTAAGATTCTTTTAAAAAACCTGTCTAATTGTCCAGTGACTTTACCTTATTAGGCGTGAATCCCAAGGAGGGGGCCCCCCTACCCCCCTCGTGGCTCTCTGCAGGTGGTTAGAGGGGATGTTGGGTGAGGGGAAGGGCAGTGGCAAGGTTGATTTTTTTTTTTTTGACTTAGGGTTCACTTTTACCTTCATATTTGAGGAGTTGCTTGCTTTTTTCACTTTGGGCAAATGCCCATAGGCTAGAAATATAATGCAGATAGACTAGAGGAAGTTGCATTTGCACAATTGTTGACTTATTTTTGACTTTTTGCATGTATATGTTTTTTATTTGTTATGTTGTTCTGCCTAATAGCAAGATGGAGTTATTGGTTGGTAGAGTCACAGTGTCAGTGTTTTTTTTATTCCTCTTACCTGCCTCATTCATAATTTGACACTCATGATTTTGAAAACATTTGCTCATTACAAGAGTTAAGTAGAATTAAAATCTGAAGCTTGACTGTGCTTAGGTGGAGGTGGCATGTTATATAGTCCTTGACAGCTTGCAGCCCCTTCTTTTTCTCATGACAGATGGCTTCCCCTCCTGGTTGTAATCCACTGCTGATTTTTTTTTCACAGTATGAATACCATGTGTTCCCCATTTTGGCTATGATTGTCTTCTGCCCACTCATTGGCTTCATCTGAGGAACTTAAAATTGGATGTACTTGCTGTTGGCATTTATGGCAGGAAGTGAATACAACTGTGACTCTCTTTGCCAATTGTTCATTTATTAGAAGAATTTAGCCTTCTACAGTTAAACATTCTTTGTAATAGTTCATAAAGTGAATTTTATTTTTTTAGAATATACTGTTCAGGTGATATTGTGATTTTTTTTGTGAAATTTAGTACAAAGTAGGTTTTAAGATCTGAATTTCATAAACTCAGAGATACAGTACATTAGACTGCAGTCTATACAAGACATTGAATGAATAAACCTTATTGTTCTGAGTATAATGAATAATGAAAGGGATTTAAATTACGGAGATTGAGAAACAACCGAAATTGTAAAATGTATCTTACTGAACTGATAATTGAGTAGACACTATGGTACATAAGGGTGATAGTGTCCGTCCACTTCAACTTTCTTGCTAGTGTCTTGGACTTGTCCATCTTAGACACTTAGAAAAATTAAAAGTCGCAATCTGAGCCAGTTTAATCCTGTAAAAATCTGTTCATATTTGGAGGTATGGTGTTCGGCTTTAAAAAATACGTTCCAGGTCAGATTAAACAAGTACAGGGTATTTCTTGAGCCTCCTCAAAATAGTCAAGGTAAATATAAACAAATACTTGCTTATTCGCGTTGGAATTTGGAATCTCTGTACTCAGATGTCACTATTGTGTATTTGGCCCAGTCAGGCGGGCACAGTAATGGCAGAAGTATTGCCCACTGTGGCGACAGCCTCTGGGTCTCATTTGGTGATCTTCTGGCTGCACCTAGTTCCCGGCGCTCAGCCTGGGCTGCAGGCTGCCTTTTCCTGGGCTGAGAAGCTTAAAAAATGCCCGGGCCTCATCCTCATCTCCAGAGGTTCTGATTTAATTGGGCCTGAGTACCCCCTGTGGGGTGTATACAGAGCTTCCCAGTAACTAATATGCTGTCAAGGTTGAGAACCATTGACTGCTACAAATGGAGAAAAGTTGCTGTATGAACCGAAACCTACTTACATCCTCTGTCTAGTAAGGTGGTTTGTAATTATATGCCATCAAATACGAAAACCTAAAACTGAGCAGTTCAGATGGATAGAGATGGTTTGTCATTGGAGTTTGAGAACAGAAATACACCCTGGGGGTGATTAGATTGTGCCAAGATTATCAGCCTCTGGGGAAGCTGGAAAGGGGGATGGAAGGAGAAGTGGTCTGGTTGGCGTGGGAGGGAGGCGTGAGGCTGAGGGCTGTTGGTAGGAGGGCGGAAGGGAGGGGAGAACAGGGTGAAATTAGAATGAGTCCTTGATTCTTGAGGCTTGCAATAAAGAGGTGTAATGGGCGCTCGGGGTAAGAGCCAAATCTTCAAGCAGAAACTTACTATTTTCTTACTCAGCAGGTGTAGCCGCAGCTCATCCTTTGGTGAGAGTGGGAAGTGGTGGTGAAAACAAATGAATGGAATGAGAAGCTTCTCTTTTCCATCCAGTCTAGTTCTTGGGTTAGTGACAGAAGGCTCAGATTCCTCTTTTTAGAGCATTTCTCAAGTTTTTGTGAATAAGCATGGGAGCATATGTTAAAAATATAAATTTCTGGACCCCGCTTTCAAAGTGGATGATTTAGAACCGCAAGGGTGGGCCTTGGGAATCTATTTTAATAAACATCTGGTCAAGGTTAACTAAACTTTTTTTGTTTGCTTATTGTGTTTGCAGTATTTACCACATCCCTTGTCCTATTCCTTATTTAGGTTTTTTGAAATAATGATTTACTTTAAAAAATGGATTCTTATTTTAAAATGAAAC
Source organism: Scalopus aquaticus (assembly GCA_004024925.1). Classification (NCBI taxonomy): domain Eukaryota; kingdom Metazoa; phylum Chordata; class Mammalia; order Eulipotyphla; family Talpidae; genus Scalopus; species Scalopus aquaticus. The sequence goes on from PVIJ01001072.1 coordinate 28,476, forward strand.
TCACTGCCATTCATAGAAAATATCATTTGCAATAAAAAAAAAGCAGCTGTAAAAGTACATATACAACTATTTCCAGAAAGGTCTTATATGTACCACTAGTGATTGTCATATTACTTTGAGAATTATGCCCCTAGTGATTTTGATACAAGTGTTTTCTCGTGATATGTGGAATTATATCAAATGGGACAAAAATCTTTCATTTATACTGAGTGAGTGGTTTTTAGCTTTGGTTGTGCACTGATTGCCTGGAAGCTTTTGAGATAGTTTTGATCAGTCCCTACCTCCAGAAATTATGATTTAACTGATATGGGGTAGGATATGGACATGAAAATTTAGAGATTTTACAATGTAAATAGACATAAATGAGTGCTAACCAAAATTTATGCAAGTAGAATTTGAAATAAGGTAGACAGTGGCCCCTTAGAGGGTGGGGCCTGGAAATGGTGCAAGAAAGTGAACTGGTAAAGTGCCAAAACTTTTTATTCATCCTGACTGTCTCCTCTGCCCCAGTCTGCTGCTTTTCTTTTCTATTCTTGGTGAGTGGGAAGATCTTTTCTCCAGTCAGCAGATGACCTTTAAACTTAAGTGTACGTCAGAACTATTAGGAGGGTTTCTTAAAACTCAATTGCCGGTCCAGTCCTCAAACTTCCTGAGTACACTGAAGGAGGGGCTTAAGGGCTTGAATTATAACAGTTTTCCAGGAGATTTTCATGCTTGAAGAAGTAATAATTTTGTCAAGCAAGCTGGGAACTTAAAACATTAGACTTAGATTTATTTTCTCTGCATGTGTCCCTAAAACTTTGAAAATAGTAAAACAAAAATTCATATATCCATCACCAACAATTAGCAAATGTTAATGGCATATGAAGAAATAGTAAGAATTAATATTCCAGGCCTTCTTGGGGGCATAGGGGTCAAGTCTCAGCGCTACCACCTTAGTGGCCCCCTGTGACGGCGCAAGTTCAATTCCCGGCCAGGGAGCTTCGCACAGGCGCAGCAGACCTCTCCTGCCTCCCCGCTGCTCCCCTCAGCAGTGTACCTCAGTGGATCCATCTGTTCTGCTCCCCACTCTGGTGAATCCTCTCACCTCCCCACATCTCTGGCCTGTGCCCCACTTCTATGCAAAGATAAAAAATAAATAAAATCTTTAAAAAAATCAAATACTTTTAAAAATAGAAAGAATTCCCTTTTTTGGCGATAATAGTTGTATCTTATTTCACACTTTTGAGTACAAGGAGTAAAGCATGGCAGCTTTTCTGGGCTTGAGGTCAGTGCTCTTTAAACTTCTGTAATCTCGAGGAAGTAAAACAGGGTCAAGGAGAGACACGTCACTGTGGGTCTCGCCCGCGTGCTCACAGCTGCAGGACCGCCGCGCTCAGGAGCAGCAACAGTAGGGTTTGGTGACAAACAGGAGATTCGGTGGACAAAAAGGAGTTTCTAAGGCCATAGGTGCCTGGCTCTCAGCGCAGAGGGTGTCCCCAGTGTCCGGTAGCCCCAGACAAAGGCTGCTAGTGCAGGACGGCTGTCAGCGAGGACCTGGGCTGGTGGCGCGCTGCTAAGTAGCGAACTAGGACCCACTCGCGGTGGTGGCTGGCGGCGCTCTCAGGTGGGGCTGCTGAGGTGACACTGCCGCAGCCACAGCAACAGTCTGACGCGGCCTGCGCAGTCTGGATGCCGGACTGGACACTGCTGGCCTCGGCTGCACCAGGAGGTGGTGCCAGATAATCAGAAACGGTGGGCAGCTCTCAGCGGGGCCTGGACACAGTGCTGGACACCAGTCAGCAGTGCTGTCTGCCCTGGTCTGTAGTGCTGGTGACCACCCGGCCCCAGGGGTCGGGGCAGGGACGAGTGTTACAGCTCCGTGGGAGCTGTTGGCGCGAGCCAGTGGCAAACGGCTGTTTTTCAGAGACACGGGGCTCAGGCCGCCGATGCGCTTCTAGGGCATGTTAGAGGCAGGGCCAAAAGCAGGTGCAGCGGCTGAGTCTCTGGGAAGGCTTCTGGGGGTCTGGAGGTCTCCAGTCCTGTGAGGCTGGGAAGGTCGTCTGCTGGCTGCCCTGAGGCTGTCCCCTGCTCTGCGTTACATCCTCTTCAGGGTCCTCACCCTGCAGGTCTGATGGGCCGCTTTTCAGTCCCATTCGGTCAGCGCTGGGTGAGCACCCGTCGGCTCGTTTCATTTTCCGTCGGGCCCATGAGCTCCAGCCCTTGAATGCAGCTGGAGAGCTCCGCCCCGGCAGCCCTTCCTGACCCCGGTGCCTGCCCACGTGCCTCCTGCGCTGAGGCAGGACACGCTGGCGGCCTGGGGGCTCTGGGGCTCTCGGTGGGCCCCGCGGCAGCACTGGGCCGTGTGCCTGTGGGGCCCGGGGCTCCTCCAGGGGCCGGCACTGGGGCTGCCCCTGCTGCTGGAGCCCCGGCGCCCGCTGCGGGGCGGGGTGGCCACTGCCGGGCGACCTGGGTGCTGCCCGCGGCCGTGCACACTGGCGGCCGCAGAGCCCCGTGGAGCTGCTGGGCCTGGGCGGGAGGGGGCAGCCCGCGCGGCCGCTCGGACACCCGCTTCTCCTCCAGGCGAGCCGCGGGCGGCGGCCTCTGACAGACCGCTGAGAGCTGGTCTTGCGCCCAGGCCTCCCGCTTCGGGTCCGCTGTGCTGTTAACTGATCAGTCTTTGAGGCAGCAAAGTGAAATACGGATAGAAAAAAGGACACTCTAGGGCCTCCCCGGTGGTGCAGCGGTTGGGCGCTGCGCTGTGGAGCTGTCAGCAGCGGCGACGTGAGTTCGACGCCCGGCCAGGGAGATTCCCACATGGCGCGGCAGACCTCTCCTGCCTCCCCGCTGCTCCCCTCAGCAGTGTATTTCTGATCTGCCTGTTCTGCTCCCCACTCTGTCTCTGGTGAACCCTCTCGCCGCCCCACGCCTCTGACCTGTACCCCAGCTTGTATGTATAAATAAATAAATCTTTAAAAAAAAAAAAAGAAAAAAGGACACTCTAGACCATATGCTCAATGTGAGAAAACATTAGAAAGTATTCTGTGTATTTCCAGTCATTTTGCCCTGTGTTTTTGTGTTTAGTTTCTTTGACTCGTTCGTAAAATTATAAGCTAAATGTGTGTGTCTTGGAAACCTGAGCGGGGAGAGGATATGCGGCTGGTGTGTGATGTTATAAAGAAAATGTGACAGTGTTGCAAAAACATAGGAACCTGGGACCTGAAGGGATGACTGTATTGTCTGTTCAATTCTAGAACAACTTGTTCTCCTTAAATATGGTGTCATCCTACACAGTTACATGGTGGGTCAAGAGGGAAAAAAAATTATTTTTAAAGATTTATTTACTTACGCCTACAAGAGCTGGGGTGCAGGCCAGAGGTGTGGGGGGTTAGAGGATTCCCCAGAGACAGAGTGGGGAGCAGAACAGGCGGATCCATTGAAATCCACTGCTGAGGGGAGCAGCAGGGAGACAGGAGGGGTCTGCTGTGCCCTGTGGGAAGCTCCCTGGCCGGGGATCAAACTCGTGCTGCAGTGGCTGCGGACAGCTTCATAGTGCTGACACTTAACCCGTAGCGCCACCAGGGACACCCAAGAGGAAGAAAATTTGATAGGTGTAATTCATTTCAACAAAACTGAATCCATCCTCAGTACTATCAGCTTGATTCCAGAACAGTTAAGGTAGTTTTTGCTTAGTCTTGCATTGCTGTTTTTTCATGCTTTAGAAAGATGCTGTGTTTTGGAATAGATAACCCCAACCACGTTAGTTTTCTGAGACAGCTGGTGCTGTCTTCAGTTTAAATGACAGCCTTGTTTAAAAGAAATAGTAATTTTTTTTTTTTAAATATCAAAAAGAATTTCCTTTTTGATAGTTTTATAGCCTTTCTTTTGGGTGCCAAGTTCTAAATTCAAGTTAAAATTACTCTTCCTTGGGTTTTCAGATTTTTTTAATATGTATATATATTTTATTTATATCTTTTACGTTATTGTGTATTCCCTGTAAAATTCCCACCACCAATTCACCTGGGTTTGTCAGATATTGATGTTTTATGTGTGACTGATCCATTAAGAAAATTATGTGAATAGAGGTTTGTCTTTAACATTTTGAATTTTAAAAATTGTGGTTATTTTTACGAAAACTTTTTTTTTTTTTTTTACATACAAGCTGGGGTACAGGCCAGAGGTGTGGGGTGGCGAAAGGACTCACCAGAGACAGAGCGGGTAGCAGAACAGGCAGATCAGAAATACACTGCTGAGGGGAGCAGCGGGCGAGGCAGGAGAGGTCTGCTGCACCATGTGGGATTCTCCCTGGCCGGGCATCAAACTCGTGTCGCCGCTGCCAACAGCTCCACAGCGCAGCGTTTAACCGCTGCGCCACCGGGGAGGCCCTATTTTTATGAAAACTTTTTAATAACCTTTAGTACTTAACATTGTTTCTTTTAAAGCCATTTGGTGACATCTGGACTTTTGAATTGTTTTAGAGATGTGTTATAATTTGACATAAACTGTATGCCTTTTTTTACTAAAACTCATTGTAGAAATATCTATAGACACATAAGTATTATGTTATAAATTGTCTATGATACATATGTTTAAATATTCAAAATACAAGTTTCATGTAAAACATTTTGGGATCAATATGCTTAGATATTTTCAATTGTATTTTACTGCAAAAGATGTTCATTAAACACTTAAAATTGTTTTTACAGTTCATTTTATGACACATCACTTCGAAAAGTCACTATTGTATAATGGAAATCATTGGGTTCTATAACATTTTGCTCTAGCAAAGTTTGAATTTGGGGAAAACTACTCAAAATACGTGCAACTTTGTAAGCCAAACTATAACAGAAATTGTAAATAGTATCTTAGGAACTGGCTTGGGTAACTCAGGCATGCAGTTCATTGTGTCCGTAAGCTGCTCCTGCAGATATTAAAACCACAGGAATAGTTGAGTGGAAATGCTTGTTTGCTCGCAGTGCTGAGACAGTGCAGGCAGAAGTGGATCTCTGGGCGTGAGCATATGTCCTGCTTTGAGCAGAGCCTCAAGCTTGGGGTGTGCTCCTGCAGGAAGGGAAGGCTGGCTCAGGTGCTGTCTTTAACTCTAAAAATAGAACTGAAAGGATTCCTGTTTATGCAGCAGCCAGGCTGAGGGCATTTTCCTTTCCTGTTGAAGGCTGCCTGCTCTGCCCTTCCTGTTCCTTTGCATAGGAAAAATGGCTTGTGAACCAGAGCAGCTTTGCCATCACGGTCGTCCACTGTCAGGATCGTGTGTGAGAGATTCGCAGTATAAAAACACACTTCAGAGCAAACAGATTGTATGTGTGTCCTTTGGAGTTTGCCACTTCCACTGTGTTCCATTTTGGCCACTGTTTTTTAGAGTAATTGCTGTCGCTGGTTGTGTCAGCTTGACATTTTGATTTCAAAGGTCCTATTATAGTCTTGTTCCAAATGTCAAATAGTGACTTCTGAATTGCTAAATGACAGGCATAAACTCTTATTGTGCTTTGTCAGAGCACAGGATGATTTTACAGTTTCTTTGTTATTGTTTCCATGCCTGTGAACCCTGTGTTGCTTAAGTGAGAGTTTCTCTTGATCTCGAGATTCCATTTACCTTGCCTAATGGAATTTCTATAAATGAATTTCAGGTTATTTGCTACCTAACTTTTATGTCTGCATGAACTTTGAACTTGAATAGAAATTGGGGGACACTGGGTGAGAAGTGAATTTTCGTAGCAGGCTTGTTTTACATACAGATCAAATTTTAACAGACTGGTACTAACTTTTCAAAGTCCTTTATTGGTGTGTATTTGAAGGGTCAACCAGTTTTTTTAGTTTTAGTCCATATTGTAGTAAACATTTAGTCTACTAAATGTTCATGTAGTTGTAATCAAAGCTTCTTGACTGGAGACTAATTTTACTCCTGACATTGGAGTTTGTGGAAGGGATTTATTATCAGAATCATACTGTTAAGAATATTGATCTGTGCACTCTTCAAGAAGAATACTTTATTCAGCCTAAAGCACAATTAAGTTGTCTTCTTGAGGCAGACTTTATGTGTTAGCAATGAGGTTTCTTTCCAGACACAGTGTAGAGTAATTTTTATAAGTTTTTGGATTACAAAGTAACAAATACATATTCTAAAGCATTTTAAGAATAAATAAATGGGGCCTCTCTGGCAGCTTAGGGGTCAAGTCTCAGCATGCTATGGCCTGAGTTCTATCCCTGGCCAGGGAGCTTCCCACAGGGCGCAGCAGACCTCTCCTGTCTCCCCGCTGCTCCCCTCAGCAGTAGATTTCAGTGGATCCACCTGTTCTGTTCCCTACTCTGTCTCTGGTGAATCCTCTCACCCCACCCTCCTGCACCTCTGGCCTATACCCTAGTTCTTCTACACAAAAACTAAAAAAAAAAAAAGAATAACTGTATTTAGGGGGGAAAAACCCACTCTCCTGTAATTCTGTTCGTCATCATCATATCCAGTTGGGATTGTACTTATATGTCTGTCAGTCTATGTGTGTGTACAGACACACACTCTGTATTACTTCTAAAAATTTAATATGGGGCCTCCCTGGTGGCACAACAGGTTAAGCACAGTGCTGTGGAGCTGTCAGCAGCTGCTGCGCGAGTTCAATGCCTGGCTGGGGAGCTCCCCACATGGCTCAGCGGACCTCCCCTGCCTCACCCGCTGCTCCCCTCTCACCACCCCACACCTCTGGCCTGCACCCCAGCTTGTATGCATATATAAATAAATCTTTAAAAAAATTTAATATGAAATGATTATTTCCATTATAAGATGACTGTATGAGATTTATCATATATTCGTTAGCATTCATCTGCTGTAGATTTTAAAGATTTTAACAGTTTTTGTCAGGTTTTGTTATATGTACATTACACAGTTGGACATTCTGATTGTGTGACTTGATCAGTACTCGTTTCCTGTTGCTACAAAGTTGCACCTATTAATCAAGGAAAATCAAGGAATTGCAAGATTTATTCCCTTGTAAATTTCTTTTTTTCTTAAAATGTTTAATGCCAAAGGAAAGTGTCCTGGACCCAGTTTCCTGTGTGTGTGTGTGTGTGTGTGTGTGTGTGTGTGTGTGTGTGTGTGTGTGAGAGAGAGAGAGAGAGAGAGAGAGGGGAGAGTTTCCTCATAAATTGAAGTTTAGGGGTTCAGTCCTACAAGGTTCCCATGACCCCCTTCTTGGTCTTGATTGATTTGATGGAGTGACCCATAGAACGCAGACAGACATCTAACACCCTAGATTACTGGTTTAGTATAAAAGGGGGTGACTCAGGAATAGCCAGAGGGAGAGGCCTGGTGGGGGAAGGAATTTGGAGTTTCCAAGCTTCCCGCTTTCCTCCACCTCCAGAAAGCTGTCCTCTCGGATTTTAAAGGTTTTTAAATTTTTCTTACGTGGGCATGACTGTGCAAGTCTTGGCCATTGGTAATTGATTCAGCCTCCAGTCTCCTGTCCTTGTAGGAGGGATGGGAGGTAGGTGGGACTGAAAATTCCAGTTTTCTAGATCACAGGTTTGGGTCTCCAAACCCCATTAAATGCTTCCCCCAAACCGCCTCATTAGCATAGCAAAAGACACCTCTGATGGCTATTCTTAGGAAACTCCAAGGGTTTTAGGAACTCTGTGTAAGAAAACCCAGGTATGTATTTCTTACTACAGATCCCTAAAGCACACTTTGTTTGGGCTTGACAGGCTCCTGGTGTTTCAGCGGGTTGTGTGTCCCCCTCATTATTTATTTTGCTGCCCGTTTGCCCTAGCATTGGTCAGTGGGGGCCCATTCTTGCTTGCTCTGTGTCTGTTTGATAAGACCCCGTTATTCTTAGAGCACTTTTTTTCTGGCGTAATGGGTTCTAGAGTTACCTTGTAATTTCCATGCTTCAGCTTGGAATCAGCCATTTCTTTAAGGAATCTTGGTGGCTTTCAATGGAAAATAGTCAGCTAAGATCCGAACCTCAGTTGTGCTCCTTGCTCTTAATACTTGACTGTCTCCAGTCCCTCTCAATGACCAGAGCTAGGGTGTGTGCATAGGATACGTACACAAACTTACACATAGGTGCACATTTATGATCCCTATTAAACAGTGAGTTCACACTGATTCTTTGAATTCTATTCCAACACCACAGGGTTTCTGCCCTCGTTTCCTCATCACGCCCACCCCCCACATTTCTATATACCTTTGTCTACAGTAAGAAAATACTCATTATATCTGAATATTTCATTTGTCTTTCTCTACATGACAATCTTCCAACACTGCTTATGGTCTCTCCTCAGTGTGACTGAGTGTTGTACCACAAACTGTAAAATTGGTTTCATCAACAAAGCCAAAAAATTAATGGGTTTAAAATTGCTAGCATACTGAGTTTTAAATATTACGTTGAGGCATTACAGTATTTCACTCTGAGTGCATAATCTATGTGCTTTTTTTATAGTGCATCTATAGTGAAAGAACCTAAGGATTTAAAATTGCCTTTTTAAGCGATTAAGTGAGGAAAAGAAATACTGCTCTAGGTTTTAATTAACTCATTTCTTTAACATGCACTTCTTTTCAGACTTTTCCCTCTACTAAATGTTTCCTATAATTTCTAACTTGTGTCTAAACCTGACAATTTTATTTTTTTACTTAAAAGGAAGATAACTGAGCTGCTCTAATGTACTCCTGCAATTTGGTGTTTATTGATATTTTTTGTTATCTTTGTCTTAGGGTCAATGCCTTTACCACAGATGAATTACCTAAGCCTTATTTATAATCATTGACTTTTTCCTGTTTGCTTAAAATTGCAACTGCATGAACAGTGAAAAAAATTAAGTTGCATTAAAATGATAAGACTGTCTTTTTCATGAATATAAAATTGGTTTATTACTCAGGTCACTTGTAGTTTTCTTTTTTGATCTGTTCCTATGAAAGAAAATGCTAAGGAGAGCCTCAAAAAACCTCTCCAGCCTTTTCTCATTGAAATTAGCACCGTAAAACTTTCTTTTAATATTCTTTTTTCATGTTCTTTAATTTTCGTTTATTATTAATTACTTTTCATGTTAGTGTGTGGACACGTGGGACCCTCAGACTTCTGTGCTCTAAAGGAATCCGGACATCTGTGCGTACAGAGACGAAGCATACTCTTAGTGTGGAAGAACTTCAGTAGCATTAGTGTGTATGGAGAAGGGGAGAAAGGGTGCTCGTTTCCCAGTGAAACACCCAAAGTCAGCCATCATCATGTGGGGAAATGCCCAGTCGAACAGGGTTGACCTGAAGCAGGGCTACCGAGCCCCAAAGCTTACTGCAGGTCTGAGGCGCCTGACCGCAGTCAGAGGAAAGGGGCAAGTCTGGGGCAAAAGGAGCAAATTCGAAGACCAAATCAGGACAACAGCTGCGTTTGTCAGCCTCCCCAAGTGTCTCTGCGGTTCTCTCCTCCGCGTGTGTTTTCCGAGTCCCCCAGGTCCCTAGTACGCGTGCAAAACTGAGAAGCCAGCACGCCCTTCTCCACTGTCTCTCTCTCCTCCATTTGTCTTCTCTCTCGCCTTCTGAGGGCTCGCCAGTCTTCATAGGACTTCACCTGGCTGCTCTGCTCCCCCCCTCATTAGATGGGGTGGGGAACACGGCCCCTCCCTTTTGATAGCATATCTCTGTTACAGTGTCTGGTGTCCCTCCTCTTCTGCAATGATCCTCCATGCTCTTCAGTTTGGTCTGTTGAGCTGTTGCCCCTCTGTTGTGACTGGAAATCCTTAGGGACTTTCTGCTTGAAACTGTGACACAAATGAGGAACATGAAAATGGAATTTGAAAGGGCTGGTATGAAATGACTTCTGAAGGTTGATCTCAAATAGAAAGCCACCAGTTATTTCACCAACAAAGTGGGCTTATTTCGAAACAACAATAAAAAGACAATTTGGAAAGTACAGTCTCGCAGTGAGGCTCACGTGTGCTTTCTCCAGAACAAAGACCATACAGCTTTCAGATGGGCTGGCACTAGAACTTTGCTTTTCAGAGTTTTAACTGTGGACTGTTGATTTAATTTAAAAAAAACAAGCAAGTACACATCAGACCAATCAAATCAGAACCGCTGGGAATGGCTCTGGATTTTGGAATTTCTCGCCACCTTCTGAGGCTGTTCTAGTATGTGATTACTTAAGATTGAGAATCTCTAGTTTAAGTGAAATCTTCAGTAAATAAATTACAAGATTGCTATTGTGCTTGGAACAAAAGGTGGGAGTTGGTAAATATATAACAAGCTCTGAGCAGTTTGACACGACATACCCGTCTCCAGTGCTTTTATAAAGGTAAACAGGCCAGGAGGCCAAGTGATTTGCTTAGTCGCCCATCTCTGTAGTCGTCGGTACAGGAGAGGTGATTTGATTAAGCAGATGAAAGTCTAAATGGGGCTAGCATCTTGGGTTGTAGCATGAAGATTTTTACTGGTTTTCTACAGCTCCTGGTACCTTTTAAGTTTTTGTTCAGACATTCACAAATGCATGCCGTTTCTTTTGAGGCAAGCAAAATGTGAATGAGCTCAGTGGATAAAATTCCTGGAAACAAATTCAAATGAACTTAAAGCCTTATGGGTCTAGAGTAACATAATGAAGAATAAAGGGTAGATGCAGTGGAGTGTGAAGAGAATATTGTTCCAATAATGTCCTAAATATGAAAACACATTTATCAGTAATAGGGAGATAACAGGGTAAAATAGGTAGGATAAGAAAACACTTGAAAAAGATGGATTGATGGCAGGTAGTTGGAAAGTTGTATAGTAGAATAGCAGTAGAACGTGCATGTTCTGAGTTCACTAAAATAATCAGCTGGACCTGAAGTATGGGGTATGGTTTTTATATGCATCAATATCTTCACTTGATTATCCGCCTATTATCGTCCTCGGTATAAAAAGCTCACATTGTCCTAAGCTCACATTGTCCTTTTTTTTTTTTTTTTTTTTTAAGCTTTCAGTTATGTTATCACTTTTGGGTGATGCTCATTTTGGTGGCCTGGGGAAATTGATTTGCATGCTAGCTCTATTACTTACTGTGTTATCTTGGGTAAATTAGTAAAGTCTCAGTCTAGTATCATCATCATTGAAATAAAAACAATGCCTGTGTCATAGTGAGCATTAAAAGAATTAACACACAAAAAGTGCCTGGCACAATCTGGTATTTAGAGACTACTAACTAAATATCAGTATTTATTATTTAGTATATAAATTTAATTGTAATATTCTTAGAAGTAATTTGTGCTTGACAGTCTTTGTACTTTTTGATGAATTTTTTTCTATGACTGTGCTTATATTCCTGTAGGTTTTTCCTCTCATTCCCCCTTCCATCTCCTTTATTTCTATGTAATACCTTCTACTAATTTTGAAGTATCTTTATTTAATCATGGCTTATGCAGAATGAGCTGCTGCCATACTTATTTGCTATTGAGACTAAATACAACTGAAGTTACCTACATTTTACAGACGGTTCCAGTAATTTTTTACACTTGATCTTAGCCAAAAGGCCGAGAAGCGATGATTTTTTAAGACAGTGTATAAAACAGTAATGTGAATCCTAAGTCACGAAGTGCAGGGTTTGGAGCGCTGGCATCTACTGTCTTAGTCCCCTCAGCCCGCTGCTTTTGCTGCTTTAAGAGGAAATACTAATTGGCTGATTTGAGGTCATCTTTTTGTCTTGCTTCTAGCACATGCAGATGACAATCCAGGCTCTCCAGGATGAACTGCGGATCCAGAGGGACCTGAACCAGCTGTTCCAGCAGGATAGTAGCGCCAGGACTGGTGAGCCTTGTGCGGCAGAGCTGACAGAGGAGAACTTTCAGCGGCTGCACGGCGAGCACGAACGGCAGGCCAAAGAGCTGTTTCTCCTCCGAAAGACCCTGGAGGAAATGGAGCTTCGCATTGAGACTCAGAAGCAAACCCTAAACGCGAGGGATGAGTCCATTAAGAAACTCCTAGAGATGTTGCAGAGCAAAGGGCTTTCTGCTAAAGCTACTGAGGAAGACCACGAGAGAACGCGGCGACTAGCCGAGGCAGAGATGCACGTCCACCACCTAGAAAGCCTTTTGGAGCAGAAGGAAAAGGAGAACAACATGCTGAGAGAGGTGAGTGACCACTTCTTCCGCTGTTGAGATTTACTGATTGTCCCTTTTTTCCTGATGAATCAGTGTCGTAATCTTGCTAAATTCCTATGTTCTGCCAGGCTAGTAGAAGGGGATTTCTCCTTTGATATTTCAGTGCTTCAGTGATTTCTATTTGAATTTATTCTCTTCAATGAGATGACATCGATGGGTTTGTATGCTGGCTTGGGAGCTTTTTGGTCCCCTGGTTTTCATAAGCTCCTTTTGTTGCTAGAGGCACAGAATTGTCCTGGTTTGTTACCTGTCTTGATTTGTTTATAGAGACACATGCAACAAAACCAGCGTCAGAGTAAGCGGCTGTGGCTCAGCTTGACTATATTGATAAGAGAAGCAAGCAGCTCATTCAGTTTAGGTTTGCTATACGGGCCTTGGCAGCGGTGGCGGTGCTTTGCCTTGTGGTTTCCATGGAAGCTGCTGCCTTGCTCTAAAAGATATGTGACAGAAGGCATCTGCTGCCATGGAGGCACAGTGAGAAAGGGTGAAGTGACACACGGTCACTTCTTTTTCAGAGAGGAGACTCAGACTTGAGCTGACTGCTTAACTATTGGCAATTTTTCAACCTTCTAGGTAACGTTTCATTAAAAAAAATAAAGCATTCATCTTCCATTGAGTTCAAAAACATTCACAGCTATAGTTCTCTGTAAGTGGTCGGAGACTTCAGATAACTTTCACATTTAGGTAGGGGGGAAACCCTCAGAACCCGGCTAGTGCCAGTCTGAACAATTCCTTTTTAAATTAAATGTGAGGAAAGAGGTTAAAAAATGAAATATTCCCAAAGCAACAAAACAGGAGCTTTTAAAGAATACTTAACTAAATTTATAGTTCCATAATTTTTCATTTTGTAAAGATCTGCAATTTTTTTTTGCAATGAGGACATTTGATTTTTAAAGGAGAAATTTAAGGTTTTTTTAAAACATGATTTTATCGCATAGGAGTTCCATTGTCGTTTACTATAGTAAAATTAAGAAACAGATAAGCAAAAAGTCAATATTAAGTATTAATTTTTGGTATGTTTATGGTACCAGTTTTTATTATGTAAACATTCATTATTTCTATATTTCTTTCCCTTTAAAAGGTAAAATGCTGCATGCCAGTGTTGTCTGATGAGGCTTTCTGCCATGAGAGAAACGTTCTGTATCTGCTCTTTCAGATAGGGCAGCCGCTAGTCACCTGTGACTGTTGGACAGTTGAAATGTGGCTAGTATGACCGAGGAATTTAATTATAACCCTTTGCACTCAAGGCCTTTCTCACGTGGGCGAAACTGCCACTCGAGACGATTTCAGCTATATTAGGGAAGCGTTTTACAGGTACTTTGAAATCATGTTATACTCAAACAAACGTATACAAATAATAAAATTTCACCAATTTATTTTTACATTGAATACAACAAAACCTGTTAAATATTACACTCTGTAATTAGTTTTTGTGTGATATTTAGTAAAACAATCCCCAAGATGCAGCCTCGGTTTGTCAGGACACGTATCACAATGCTACGCTGAGACTGACTAAGCTAAGCTAAGAATTGGCTAAGGACGCAGGCCGAGCCTGGTCCATGAAAGTAATTGCGATAAGAATATCTTACCACACATTGGAAATAAACATACTGACTTCCAAACCGCTCGGGCGCCCTAGCTGTGCCACTCAAGTGGACGCATTAAACCGCCGGGCGCGGGAGCCGCGCCGCTCAAGTGCAAAGGGTTAAGTTTTACTTAAATATAACTAATTTAAGATTAAATTTAATCAATCAGATTTAAACAAGTATCAGTATGTAGCAGGTGGTCTTATCTGTATGTAGTGTGGCTGGACATAGCGCAATGTCACCTGTTGTTTTTTTTTTAAAAAACTTGCCTTTACCATCTTTCCGTGTCAGTACAAGTAGATTTTTGTATTTTCAAATGAAATTATGGCATTCCATTGCTTTTATTTGAATATATCTCACTTTGAAAAGTTACGCCATGTTAATTTTTTGGTATTCTGAAACTATGCTTCTCTGACTATCCTTAACCATATATCCTTTTGCATAAATTTTTTTCTTTAGGAATAAAGTCCTAGAAATGAACTTGCTAAATCAAAGGGTGTGTGCACTTTTGAAATGTTGAATAATCTCATCTTGCAGAATGACTAGACCAGTTTATCCTCCCAGCAGCATATAGTATATTCTTGTGATTAATCTGGGCTGTGTACACATTGTACTTTTCAAGTAGCCAAACTGTCCTGTTTTAGAGTTTCTTCACTCCTCTTATGCAGCTCTCTTCATACCAGAGATAGAACCAGTAATACTATTGCATATGTTAATGTATATTTCTTTACCATTCACTTGATTGATTGCAGCAAGGAAATACTCCCTTACCTTTATATTACCAGTGCCTAAAAAAATGCACAGAGGGTAGTCAAGAAATTTTAGTTGAACAATTTGAAGTGTAGGCAAAGCAATTTAAATCTGGAGCTTACAAAGGACAAGCCTTTTAATTTTTAATTTTTTTTTTTTCGTGTGACCGCTGATACTATAATCTGATGAGGGTTAAAAAAACAATACTCCACACCAGTTTTTCTTACGAATTTAGGTGTAGAAAATATAAATAACATATTAGATAAAATTGGCATTTTGATAAAAAGATAGTATGCTGACAAAAAGTTTATTCTAGGAATGCCAGTATGGTTCAAGATCTCATAACAATTATAATTTCTAATAGGTAAAAGGAAAAGAGAAGCTTATGGTATTTGATAGTTGTTTCAAAAATATTAGCTGAAATGTTATAAATGGTCTGATTGAAAATTAGCCCAAAAGACTCAAAATAAGAATTGAATGATACTTTTACAGTATAATTTAAATTAATACTAGCACAGTAAATTTATGTTATGAACAATATTTCAAACTAATAGCCTCCTGCTTACTGTGACATCCTAGCTGTGCCCAGTTGGAGTTAGGAGGACGTCAAGGATAGGTGTGTTCATCAGTATTTAACATTGCTCTGGAAGTGCTAAGCAGTGCAATTCGACTTAAAAAAAAAGAGTAAATAATATTAGTAATGGTAATGGAAAAGATAAGGCAAAATTTTTCCTACATTGTAGATGGAAACATTAATATAAAGATGTCACTTTCCCCCAAATCTGTAAATCTAACCTAACCCCCTGAAATGCCCTTGAAACATGCCCAATGATGTAGCTTATTTTCTCAAAGACCTCTACAAGTATGCTTGCCTAGCAGAGCGTGATGTGTGCATGATACTGGCAAAACAATAGATAGGTAGATCAATGAAACAGAATAGAATACAGAACTATAGTTTTAAGTCATAATACATATTTGTTATGAGTATTCACTTGGAAAACAGTTAAATAGTTGTGTCAAATTGAATTCCAACTGAAATAAAGAGATGCTTAGCACAAACACATGCTAGGAGAAAATATAAACAAAAAGCTTATATTAGATAGGAAAGAATACTTTGTTGACACAGCAAGAATCCTTAAGAATTTGTATGTGTTAAAAAATACATTAACAAGAGTTATGGTGATAATTTGGGGTAAAGCTTTGTAACGCACGGCTAGGCTAATACATGAAAGTTGTTTCCAAAGCAGTGAGATACTAGAGTCATTTGATGTTTTCTTTAGCCTTTAATGTGGATTTGATCCTGGCATTGGCACTGGGTATACCGTTCATGTCAGAACACATGGTTTGTGCCCTTCTAGAACTTAAAAATGTGGTAGGAAACAGTGAA
Source organism: Scalopus aquaticus (assembly GCA_004024925.1). Classification (NCBI taxonomy): domain Eukaryota; kingdom Metazoa; phylum Chordata; class Mammalia; order Eulipotyphla; family Talpidae; genus Scalopus; species Scalopus aquaticus. Next base: position 44,301 of record PVIJ01001072.1, read on the forward strand.
GTAATAATTACAAGATGAAATAAATGAACTGAATGGTGTTTAATTATGTTGAGGGAGGGGATTTCTGTAAACGGGGTAAGCAGCTTTGAGAGACACCCTTTAGGAGGAGATCTGAAGAAAGAAAAAGGAGCCAGTCTTGTTGAGCATTTGGTTAAAAGCATTTCATGAAGAAGGGCTAACAGTTTCAAAGCCTTTATGGGAAGGAGCTTTGAGGGAATAGCAAGAAATGCAAAAGCAGGGAAAGCCTGGCGTGAGATGAGAGAATGAGAGCTGGGCCCGGATTCCTTCATTCCACCCATAGATATTTATCGGGTCATAACCTCACGGAAAACACCAAGGAAACTACGGTGGGCAAAACAAACTCCACGCCCTGTAAGAATAAAGTTCTTGCCTTCACTGTCTTTGCAGATAATGCAATGATTTTATTCAGCGCGCAGAGGAAAATCAGTCCTTGTTTAATCAAGGGATGAGATCTGGTTTAGCTTTTAAAATTTACCCGGAGAGTGTTAAGAACAAACAGTGGGGAGAGAGTTCTGAGTGCACAAGGAAGAACTAGAAAGGATTTACGTGCTCTCACCGGGTTTGGGTGAAGGATGACTTGAATTGGCCTAGTCCATTCTGTCACAGTGTATCCAGGAAGAATTGTGAGTTGGCAGTATCAGGATACCTGAAGAGTTTTTAATTTACTGGATTATTGTCCATCTTTTCAAAGATTGGTACTCCCTCAGTTTGTCTCTCCTGTTTTAACAATATGAAATTGAGTGATACTTGGTGTCATCTTACAGTTTCTCTAGCAGGGGAGCAGTCCCAGTGCCTGGGCATTCACGAACACTGCCTAACAGTTCACTTTGTTACCACTTTATTTGAGGGCGTGAGCAAATAGTTGTTCAGTATGTCTTCAGTACTGTTACACTGTGAATCAGCATGGAAACAAAAAGTTATTGGTAAGGAGAAAGTTATAAAGTCAGTTCAAAATGATATATGATTAGAGTTTGTAGTTAAAGAAATAAAAAGGATCTTTTGTAATCAGTATAAAATAAGAAATCTAAATGGAAAAACTCTGTGCCGTGATTTTTTGGGAGGTATTTCCCCACTTTCTTTTCAGCGCCTAAAACAATGGTGTGTTTTATGATTCATTGAATCCTGGACTGGTGAAATGGCATAACATTTAAATGGCTTTCATAGCCAGTAATATTTGTGATTAGTTTTTTATTTTTGAACATTCCATAGATATCAGGTGAATAATTCTCTAAATAAAAGCCAAAGGGAAAAAAATTTCAACGAATCCTTGTATTTTCTGTTTATATTGAAATTACATTGGTATGTGACTGTTAGATTTTTTTCTTGCTTATTGTTGTACCTTTCCTTTGATTGGTTGATGAATGAAGACATCTGTTGGACAGATATTGAACTACAGTCAAAACTTGGTAATTGCTTAGGACTTGGGCATGTGGTGTTTTAACAAACTGCTTTACAGGTGATTTTGTTTTACACCAAAATTTGACACCTAAATTCTGGATCTAAACTCAGTTTACTGGTAGATTTATGTAAGTTGGAATTTTTGGATCTGCAGTCCATTGCGTACCAATCTTTTCTGTAGGTCAAATAAATAATACTTATAGATTCTCTTATTTTTTAAAATGGAAATGCTATTATTATGAATAAAATACAAATTGGTTTTATATTATTACATTCATGTTAATTTTTGTGTTTTTAATATTTCCATCAGTTTTTAATATTTGCATCAGCAAATCTTGTTAGTACAACTGCTGTTATGCTAGAGTTTGCAGAAATGCTTGAAGTCTAATATTTAAGTAGGTGCTAGGGTAAGAATTCTGAGTCTTAACTAGTACATCTAAGGAATGTCTGTACATTGGCAGTTGTAAAACTTAAGCTGAAGAGAGTGGAGGGAAAATATAGAGATGTAACAAGAAAAGAATAGAAACAAAGGGCAGGAAGAACTGAAATAGAAAAAGGGATCCCTAGTGAGTTTCCACTTTTGTAGTGACTTTGAAAAATGAAACCAGTCACACAACTTGTTTATTCAGGTTACTTCTCCTTTATGCTGTGCCATTTTCGTCTCACCCCCATTTCCAGAGGCGACTTTTCTCAGTATACTAGAGATGGGGAACGCTAAAAGCGGGACACCCTGCGGTGGACTGAGTGAAGGTCCCGGAAACACATGGAGGCTCTGTAGGCTCGAGCCCCGCTTCGTTATCCGTGCCCGCCCCCCCGCCCCACGTGGCGAGCGGCGGAGAGCCAGACCTTGTGGGGGGCTGTGGGCCCGTCTAGGAAGGGACACTCCAAGCTCTCTGGAGCTTCTCCCCCGAGACAGGGGTGCTGAAGACTAAGCCCTGAAACGAGGAAAGAAAAGTTTCAGACATTAAGTACTAGTGTTGAGTCACAAATACTCCTTTCTATCAGTTGTGCAAGTAAAAGTTGACTTCATTTTAGGAAAACCTGCTAAAGAAAAACAAAAACATAAAATTTTGTTCCTAGCTTGTTTTCTAACTGTAGTCATTTTCCTACAGTAAGTCAGAGAAAACTAACAGATTTTTTACTGTCTACCAGTTGCTAGTATAACATGGTCTAGATAACTTCACCTGTATTTTAACATTTTTGAATGGACATTTCAGACCAAAAGAAGCAGAATTATAAATAGCATATTCAGCTTCTACATTTGTTTGACTAGGACATTCATTTCTATTTCCAGAGTCTCCTATCTTTGTTAGCAGTGCAGGAGCCGGAAGCAGAGTGGGGAGGGGGCATTTAAGCAGCTCACTGGCTGCAGAGTGTCCATAACGAGCTTTAATGTGCAGGCCTCGAACGGAAATTTACTGTGCGCGATAGGCTTCAAAATGTCTTAATAGGAAATCTTATGCCTGTCAATGGTTTCAGGTGTGTGCTAGTCCCTTATCAGAGGACTGTTATTAAAATCCCAGTAGGTTTCTGTTTTCTGTTTTGCTTTTTGCTTGTTAAGGTTTAAAATGAAATTACAATAGTTTCACCTTAAAGTGTTTGGAAATTTATCTAATCAGGATTTAGGTAATGGGAAAGAGGTCAAATTTAAAATCTGAATTATAAGGCATTTTGAGAAATGCAACTTTAGTATTTCAGCAGAGGTAGATACATCAGTAAAAAATCTACAGTATAGGTTATAGCATTTTATTAAGAAAAATTATTTCCAAATTATTTATTCCAAAATTATTTCCAGATTAGCAGGATTTTTTTTGTTGTTGTTTATATAGTTCAAAGTTTACAGTCATTTCTTGAACCAATATTATTAAATATCTACTCTGTGCCCAGCTGATTACCTCTGCTGTAGTGTCAGCAGCCACATGGGGAATATGGCTATGGAGAAATTATTGGTGTTTAAACTGTTGGCTGTTTATAATTTAGCACTTTTGTCAGCTCATCAGAACTGTGGTAACAGTGATACTTGCAGTTATGTTTTCTACTTCTCTCACACCATTCTTCTTGATCAGGCAAGAATGAATAAATTAGGTGAAAGGTAGAATTAAGAAATCACCAATTTCTGTCATCATGGTTAAGCACTGTTGAGATGGAAAGTATTCCTCTGTGTGTTAGCAGGGCCTCTGGGGGTATCCCAGCTTCCTTTGGAAGCGCGACTCGCAGAATGTGCCGGGAAAACCGCCTGAGGTAGTCTGCCAAGCTCCGGTGCTCCTGGAAGACCCTAGTAGTGATGTCACTGCCGTCTCCTCCTTCCTTTTGTACCTGAACGCAACACAAATTTAGATGAATAAAGCCATGTTTTTCTAGCATCTTCTGAACATAAACCACTTGGGAAACTTGCTCAACAGACTTGTCTTTTTCTTTATATTCCTTCGCCCACT
>PVIJ01001072.1:48254-223950 GCA_004024925.1 Scalopus aquaticus
CTCTCTCTCTCTCTCTCTCTCTCTCTCTCTCTCTCTCTCTCTCTCTCTCTCTCTCTCTCTCTCTCTCTCTCTCTCTCTCGCTGTCTCTCTTTCGCTGTCTCTCTTTCGCTGTCTCTCGCTGTCTCTCGCTAAGTTATACCCAAAGGGTAGGTTTATTGTAGAGGAAAGGAAAGAAGCTTGCTCAGACACAAAGAGCTGCGGCGAGAGGCACTGCACGGTCACAGGGAGGCAGTCTTGGGAAGAGAGATGCTGTCTCCCCTTTTAAAGAGGGGACTTTCCGAATCCTGTCTGGGGCTCTGAGTATGTATCTTGGGGGTCACGTGGAAGATCGACGCGCTCGACCCGGGGCCTGCAGTGGCTCCAGCTGTTGCACTGGCTGGCATTCGTGTGACTGATTTTAACTAGTGCGCGTCCAGAGATGGACTGGGATGCAGGAGCCCAGCACGGCCTGTGGGTGCCTGAGCCACTGGGAGAGCAGACGGGGGTGTGTGTGTGTGTGTGTGTGTGTGTGTCCCCGCCGGAGGGCCTTGCAAGGCTGGAGTGGTCATCTTTGGTGCACACCCACGCCCCTCGCCCCCCTTCACAAAAAGTGGGAAGGAGGCTGCTTACTCTTTTTTGCCTCTCTTCTGTAGGAGATGCATCGGAGATTTGAGAATGCCTCGGATTCTGCCAAAACAAAAGCTCTGCAAACTGTTATTGAAATGAAGGTGAGTGAGAATCTAATAAACTTCTGAGTCACTGGGCACAGTCCAGTGATTGCACACGTTCAGGGGTGACATTTGCATAGTGGTAGGTGATAGTATTTCACTCATTTTGTAGACTGAGAAGAATTAGTAAGACTTAGTGAAAAATAGCATTTTGCAGTAACTTAATTTCCATTTCCTTGTCGTTATAGACCATGGCTCAAATTACACCAAAAAAAAGCTTGTCCAGAAACTCTTTAAATTACCTATTCTCAAACCTTTTGATCTTAAAATACAGACTCATTTGTCTTTAAGAAAGTATCTGCCTAATAACAAGTCTGAGTAACCATAGATTTTCTGTGTCAGCTGTTCTTTAAAGTAAAAATAGTGTTTCCTGAAGAAAGCATCTAATTGGTCTCGCAGCTCACAGAAGCACTAGGGCACCTCGGACCACCCTTGGGCTCCCCGTGAGCAGACGGGCCCAGCTCCCCTTAGATTGCACAGAATATTAGAGAGGTGTGCTCCACGGTAGAGACTTATTAAAATCTTAGAGCTTTTCTTTACGTTTTTTTCTGTGATTGCTTGAGACTGAAGAATACAGTCCTTACTAGTACAGTTTGGTGCACTATTATTGCCTGTTGTCCAGAGGTACTAGTGGCCTTGCTTGTTACCATTGCTTTTACACCTTTACTAGATGTTAGTTAGTGCACATGTTGATACAGTGGAAAAGGCAGATACAGTCATAGCATTATTATGAATATGGTTATTATGAAAATAGTTTGACCGTGCACACTTCTTGAAAGGGCCTGGAGTGGAAGGACTTCCAGAATTCCATGGACCATACTTGAAAAACTTTGGCTTTAAGTTAACAAATAGTTAAAAATCTGGGGAATGTATGGTATGGTGATAAAGAGCTTGCCCTCTGAGTTAAATTCCCTGCATGCAAAATCTGGCTTTGCCTATTTATATGAAAAGCAAGTTACCTAACTTCTGGATGCCTCAATTTCTTTGCTGATAAATAGCTGTAACAATAGTGTCTATGTCATGGATTGTTTTGAGGTTTAAATTTGTTAAAACAAGTAAAACGCTTGCATAGGAGGTGGCATGTAGTAAACATAGCTGCTGCTATTATTATTATTTTTATCAATAACATATTTTTTCTTACAAAAGCTAACAGAGTCTCATAGATAAGGGACCACACTTTTTTCTCTATCTCTAACTTCATTACTAAAAAGTTTCCCATTGTATTTTACTCCATTTAATATTTGTGGAGCTTCATTTAATATTTATTGCTGTGACAAGAATAGTTAGTGGTGTATGTAAGGAGTCTTATGCAAATAGATGCTTCTGAAGTATAGTTATGAAAACTGTTCTCCTAATTTGGATGATTTCCTCTTAAAACTTTGTTCTCAATAGGAGAGAATTTCCCAAATAGATTCCAAATTAGTGGAATCTGGGTTCTTTGCAGTTAGACAATTAGTAGTTTGATTGTAATCTTGTCAAGAATGTTTAGAAGGTTGAACTGCTTGTTCACATTTCCCCCAAGTTATTTGTGCACGTTACTCCCTGGTCCCTGTTGAACCCTAAGAGTAAGACATAGGTGTGTACCTATGTTTATAACACTTTTTTCTTCCGTTTTGACAGAGTGGGGAAGTATACTAGTATTCATTGGCAGTGGGTCTATTTTTAGTTGTGTTAACCTCAGTCATTCTGCTAAGAATAAGTAGTAAGAGACAGATTCTGGTAGCCCAGTGGAGTCAGGTGGCATGCACTTGAGAATTATAAAGATGTAAGGTCGTCTCTGGGGGAAGTGGGAAAAAAAGATGATTGATAGACCATACATTTACTTAGTTATCATACATTGTAGGGTTAGGAAACCTCAACAGAAATAACTGTTTTCAAATAAACCTGCTTTGAGTACTGGTTAAGCTGGTGCTATAACTCCTCGAACACCCCGTGTGTTGTTATTCTGGCCCAGTTTCGGAGAGTAGCCTGGAAGGTTCATTTTCTGGGATGTCAGTGCCTGCCTCCTTGTTTTCAGAGCTGCAGTTTTGATCCCTTTTTGGGAGAAGGTTTGACAGTGGTGATTTGGTAGTTTTGCAGATTTAGGCAAGAACCACTTCTCTATTTTGGGGTTAGGGAAAAAGATTCTTGGCACGGGCTTCATAGGGACTTTTGGAGTTTTTCTGTAATTGATGACACTAGAGCAACCTTGACAATGTGACAAGCAAACCCAGGACCTTTAATACAGAAAGCTGGCCTATTAGGGTGTTATATTTGTGGTGCTGAAGATTTACAAGGACAGTAGAGTTTCTTTTTAAAAATTATTATGAAATATTTCAAATGTATGGAATGTCATAGAGATTAAGATTATTAATAGGAAATATTATACCTACTAAAGCAATTATTCAGCCCTTTGGCTTTTTTTTGTAATGGAAAGCTATAAAATATTACTATGAAATACAGTTCCTACACATTGTTGTATAAATCTTTGAAACCCTTGTACTCACCTCTCCCCTCCATTGGGACAAAAATAAAACTTTCAGATGTCAGAAAGAATATGATAGAAAATCATATGATAGAATATTATAAGTAGAAAAGGTTTTATTGTTAGCATTGTGAAAATTTTCACTAAAAATTTGTTGACCGTGAAGTGCAAAGAAACTTTAACCAGGGAACTTTTACTTCTTTAGAGTCCCTCAACTTTAATCAAAAAGGTCTGGGCTGGGGGAAGGGCTAGAGGAAAAATCACACTGAAGAAACGAGTCTTCCTCTTTCCACTCAAATGGCTGTGAAGGTGATATTTTAGAACAGTGCATGAATTGCTAGGCAGCAATTTTTTCTGCATGTTTGTTTCACTTTAGTAAATTTAATATTTGTAAACGCTACAAACTGGGTTGGTTCTTAGAGAGTTTGTGATTCTTGTATGTCTAAATCTTCATTGTTCTTAGGATTCAAAAATTTCCTCAATGGAACGTGGACTCCGAGACTTGGAAGAGGAAATTCAGATGCTGAAATCTAATGGGGCTTTGAGCACTGAAGAACGAGAGGAAGAAATGAAGCAAATGGAAGTCTATCGGAGCCATTCTAAATTTATGAAAAATAAGGTAATGGTTTGTGGTACAGTCATTTTTAAAAGGGGGTTAAAATTGATGCTTATTTCTACTTGCTTATCGATGATGACGAACGTCACACTGTTTTATCAGACTTCAGGGAAGAATACCTCTAGCATGATTCTTTCAAATGGAACTTTCCCATGAAAGAATTAAAGTCAGAGTTACTGATATTGTGTAGTTATTTCAGTTTTTCACTTAAAAGGAAATTACCCATATGAAGCTAATAGGTATCGTCACCTTTTACCATTTCATATCTACCAGTACTTCTGAGGTCCTTTGGTAGGATTCCATCCTGATGAGTTTTTCTCAATAAATGAGAATAATCAAATTCCCTACCTCTTGTGAAATATTTTAGAAGTTAAAACCCTGAGAGACTGAGTCCAGTCCCTGTGTCTTACCTCCCTTTTACCTTGAAGCGGCTTAAATGAAATCATTTTTTTTCCTTCAAATACAATCCATCAGGGAAAGCTTTCCTGCACCTTGGTTCAGGTGTCTGTGCAGTCAGACACACGCTGAGAACTGCCAGTCTGAGAAAGGCTAAGTCACAACATCTTCTTTGATCCGGGTTACTTGGTTACTTGGTTGTAGGCACATTGGAGGATTTGGTTTATTGTGGTATCAGTTACCAGGTGTTTTCTGGGTTAATTAAAAATCATATGCCTCTGCCACATTCAAATTGTTTTGGTCCCCCAGTTTCTCAGTTCAGGAAGCTATGGAGGAGTGATGCAATTATAACTCCCTCTGGTTTCTGGTTTCTGGCTTCCTGCTGTGGTGCCCATGGCTGGCATGGAAGTCTGTTGAATAGTTTTCTAGTGACCAGTGATGACTGCCAATTTTGTATAAATTTTAGAACTTAAAAATTCAGATATCAAACTAATGACACTAGCTTGGATTTTTCACCCTAATTTGAGAATAAAGTGAACTGCAATATGGTCTCTGCTCCCCACGTGCTGCTCAGTACGTTTCGGCCCATTTAGAAGACCCTGTGAAATAGTGCAGGTCCGCTGAAGAGGGGACTAGGTGAACGGATGTATGTAATGGATGTGTGTAAATTATTGTTATTTCCAGTTGCTGCTCTGGCTCAAAAGCAGGTAACCAGGACCAAAATTGACACCTAAGTGAAAAGTGTAACAATGTCGTGACAGGTAGAGCAACTGAAGGAGGATCTAAGTTCGAAAGAGGCTCAAGGGGAGGAGCTGAAAAAGAGAGCGGCTGGTCTCCAGGCTGAGGTCTCTGCGTAAGATCCCTCCTGGGGCAGTGACCCCACAGTGGGGCCTGCTGATTCTGGCTGCGGGGTGGCTTCATTCCCTTCTCTGTGGTTGGCCGCTCTGCCCCGTGCTAGCACTAACCAGCCTGCTCTGCTCCTTCACGACTTCTGTCACTGTGTGCGGTGAGCCCTCACCTGTTCCGGAACCCTTGTCTGGTCTCTCATGTTGCTCGTGTCAATGTCTGGACGGTCCTTCAAAGTCTTTTCTCAGCTCCTCTCCTGTTGCTGGACATTTGTTGAGCCCTACGAATGGGCCATCTCTTTCTCTTTTATGCTCAAGAGTGTCAGGGTCCTTCCCCTCGTGTTGATTTGCATTTGCAATTCTTGAGTGCTTTCCCTTCCTGTGTAGGCATTATCTCTAAGTCCCTTATTGATGATTTTGCTAAATGTTACTTTGTTTAGAACAGATGTTTAAGAAGGGTTTGGCTTATTTAGAGTTATCTGGTAAATTAGAGTTGGCTTTAAATCTAGTTCAGTCTTCCACCTAACGAACTTAAAATTCCATTTCAAAACATAAAATAATAAAAATAGGTAGCTAACACTTGCACACTTACTGTAAACATTTTACAACTAGTTGAAGCAGTGCTTGATATTTATGTCAGTGGTCTGGTTCCAGAACCTGCACTGGTAAGCTTTTCACTATCGCCTTTCTAGGTTGTGCACACATTTGTCACACAACTGTCAGAAAAAGTGCCTCTGAAAATAATGATGGGATACGATTGGAGTGCAGCTTGAAAAAAGCCAAACTTGGGCCTCCCTGATGGTGCAAGGGTTGAGCGCAGCACTATGGGGCTATCCAGAGCCACTGCAGCACGAGTTCAGTCCCCGGGCAGGGAGCTTCCCACAGGGCGCAGCAGACCTCTCCTGTCTCCCCGCTGCTCCCCTCAGCAGTGGATTTCAGTGGATCCCCCTGTTCTGCTCCCCACTCTGTCTCTGGGGAATCCTCCCCCCCGCCACCTCTGGCCTGCACCCCAGCTTGTATGCAAAAATAAATAAAACTTTAAAAAAAAAGCCAAACTTTCTAATTTGGGTGTGTTTGCTATTTAGAGACTTCTTATAGATAGAATATAGTGTATATACGATATATGGTATAGGTAGAGCTTATATTTTTCTGAGAGAGTCTAATTTGCATCATTGACTAGAGAGTAAGTTGATCTGTAACTTTTTTCTTAGCTATTATCGTTCATTTCTTTGATGTGTCAAGCAACAAGTAGATGCCATAAATTATTTAATCTCTTCACAGTACAGTAGCATTCATTTACTTTTCCCCCATATTATTTGATTAGTCAATCAAAACTTAGAGAGGTAAAGTAATTACTTAGAGTCACACTTGTCTTCAGGTGTGATGGGCATGGAAGCCACGGGCTCCTGCTTTTAAGGGAAAATGTGTCTTCTCAGCAACTTTCTATTTACAATAGCTTTTTTCCTTTCTCAATTCTTATGGGCAGTATAAAATCCTTTGAAACTTATTTAATAGCATAGATTATAGGGAACTGATTTATTATTTATTTTTGATCATGAAATTAGAGATAGCTGGGAAATTGAGCAATAATTGAGCAATTGAGTCATAGTCCTTTAGCTGATGAAGCGACAACACTCTGAGCGTTGTCCTGATGTTCGTCCATACAGCAGGTGCGTTTTCAGTGCAGTCTGGCTGTCAGTGGTGGAATGCCAGTGTGTGTTTTTGTTGGCGAGAGGGTCTCAGGGAATGCTGCACCCTCAGTGTGTGGCACCTCCTGGGCACCTGCCTGTAACACAGGCTGCATGTAGTTGCCATGGGAATTGCTCTTAAAAGCACTGTCCCTTATAACTCAGATTGTTGCAATCCAAAGACACTGATAGATTTTATTTAAAAAGTAATAAAAAGGACTTTTCCTTTCATCAGTGCTACTAAAAGTACCAACTTCTTGTCAGGTTTATTTTCTCAGTGATTACTTTTTAATGCAGTTACCTTTGTTAGCAAGTAAACATAACATAAAAACAGATCTGAGTTTTGTTTACTTGGCTTACATTGAGAATAAAATGCTAGTTAAAAAAATTCTAAGAAACACAATAAAAATATAAAGGAGGTGTTTGAAATAAAATACATTCTAAATGAAGATGAGAACTCTATGGAATAATGAATGGCAACTACAGATTTTTGGATTACTATTTTGGAGTTGTTCAAATTCAAAATATGCATGTTGATTCTTAGAGAACTTTATTTAGTTCATAGACTGTTATCCATTTAGCTGGTATGACGTGACATAACTCTGTAGATGGAATCATTTTTTAATTGAATACCCCTAACTTATTAAAATTACAGAATTTTTTAAGAAGTGCATGTTTATAATATAACATGGAAAGTGACTTTTTAAGATAAGTATTTTGTAGTAACTTTTGTTTAGAAATTTAGAAAAGCTTAGTAAAAACAACAACAAAAATCTTAGCCAAAATTAATCTTAGCCAATTTTGATCTCAGCCAAAACGCAGAGAAGCGATGAATTTACCTTTCAGTAGCAGTACTGGGAGATTTCTTTTTTTCCTTCCTTGTTACATCTACACTAATCCTGCTTTATGTTGTGAGAGGGTTGACTTAATAAAATGAAAAATGTTTTATTGGCACAGTGGCTTTCAGATGCTTTCTGCTATCTCATAGGCATCTAATAGAATTGAGATTTTCCTCTTTTTCTAAAGGAGTTCAGATAATGTTTAGGAGACACAATAAATGAAAAATGGAAATTTCCCTATTTGTTGAATAAGTTTTCTTTATTTTTTGTTTTTTTGGTGGGAATGGTGTTAACCAAGATTAGGTGATACAAAAAAGATGAAGTATGTCCTGTTGTAAAATTAAGGCTGCATTTATTTTCCTGTTTTGTGACTCAGCTCTGTCAAAGATCCAGGTGAGAGGTAGTTTTTTTCATTTCTTTTTCCCTTACAGTGTTTTATTTTCTTCTCTAGATTGGTCAGGTGAAGCAGGAGCTGTCAAGAAAGGACACAGAACTACTGGCCCTACAGACAAAGCTAGAAACACTCACAAACCAGTTCTCAGACAGCAAGCAACACATTGAAGTGCTGAAGGAGTCCTTGACTGCTAAGGAACAAAGGGCCGCCATCCTACAGACCGAGGTGAGGGCATTCTGGGATTTGTGGGGACTTGATTCCTTGGCACATTTTCCTATATGTTATCTGTGATGTTTTTGTTGTGTTTGGATTTGGGAGGTATGGCTAGTTCTTTAGCGATGTGATCAGTTACTATACCAAAATACAACACTCAGTTTGTTCTTAGATCTGACAAGTTAAAGCTGGTGCAGTTTATATGTGTTTCTAGTACTTTGCACTTTTACTAAGTCTATACTGATACTGTGAAATGAAAAGATAGTTGTAAAGAAGAAATTTAAATGAAGCTTTTATAGCAAGTGTTCTTAATTTTTGACATTCTGAATATCTTTAAGTCGCAAACTGTGGAATCTGGAAATGTTCTAGGGAGATTTCCTTTTGAACTACAGATTATTAGGTAGAATAATCTGCAAATATATGTGTCTTCATATTTTGTTTGAAAATAAAGTTAGCAACTTTAGAAATCTTGGTACGCTTGCCAGTCCTGATTTCAGGTAGGACCATGTGCTTAACAGTCCTAGATAAATAAATCTTAGGTAGATCAGTGTGGATGTATCATATTGGCAGTTAAATCCATGATATTATTTGGATTTATTGTCTTCTCTTTTGGTTTATTGTCTTAATATTTTTTAAAGATCTCAGTGAAATGGGGAATTTAGGTAGGAAAAGGTAAGTAGTTGCAGTTTATAGAAGAAAAATACACGATGTGGATTAGTTTGCCTGGTTTGATGGACAAGTGGGGAGTAAAGACAACATATGGAACATCATAGACCCGAAAGGTAAGAGTCTTCAAGTGCGGGGAAATGACCCAAACGCCGATGTGACGTTGTGTTTTCTTTAAGTAAAGAAACTTGGTTTAAAATGAGATGTATTTGCAATTTAGGTGTATTTGTAATTGTCCGTACAGCTTTCACCTTTTCTATTTTAATCCTGATTCTTTATATTATATCACCTCCATTCTGTCGCACTCAGCCTCGTAAAGTCTCTGGCCTTACTGGTTACTGACTCTGAACTTACTCCCACGTGCATAATCCCGGGAAGGTTATTTTCCATCGTGTATTACTTTCCACACATGTAAGATAAAGGTAATAATGAGTGCCCATCTCCTAGGTTGTTGATAAGATTAAACTGGTTGAGTTACATCTAGGGCCCGGCTCTCAGCCAGGTTTTTGTGTGTTATTATTGTAGTTGTAATAAAATCACCTAATTTATATAGACTGTTAAAATGTTGTGAGACCAGAGTTGGTTTTCCTTTCACTATTTAGAAGATTGCTCTCTCATACATTTATGAAGCTGAATTTAGGTTTATTCAGGGAATTATAAATATTAAATTATCTGAAAAATGTTACCACAAAGTTACTAATTTATGACTTTATTAGAATTTTCCCCTTCGATAACTGGTAGCTTGCAGTACTACAGAAGGGTCAGAAGAGGGTGCTATTGTCATAGAGGTGATCTACTTTCAAGTTCGCTGCTGTGAGAGCTGTGAATGGGGTGGCAGGTGTGCAAACCAGAGAACCAGGCAGTTGGTTAATGATAACACAAACATTTAAAAGCTTGTCACAGTCTAATAAATGACTTTCCCCCCTTGGCAATCCATCCTTCTCTTTGTACCCCCTCAAATAATGTTCTTATTAGCTCGGTCTCACACAGATGGGCTTGTGATTGGTTTCTCTGCAATAGAGAATAAAGACTGCATTTGTGTTCATTCTTGAATGGCTTTTATATTTGTTTTTAGCCATTGTGGGAGTAAAGGAGTTTCAGTGATTGCCCTTATACGTTAATAGCACAACTGCGCAAACAGAACCGTCGCCTCCTAAAAGCTCTAGTAGCGTAAAAGCTAACTTCTTTTTGAATTTGTGAAGATTATATGACAGGAACATGCCTATTAGCATTGACTGTTTTTTTTTAAATCATTCTGGTAACACTTGACAAGGGTCACTTCTTCCAAAGAAACTTTCACATTTTATAACCTAATAAAAGACAATTTGGACCAGCTTTTTGAAGGTTCTCACAAATTTTTCTATAATTTGCTGTAATCAATCTTGTCTTCCTCTCTGACTTTGATCTAATCCTCACATCACAAAATTAAGCACATATTTAAAAGAACATGTACGAGGAATTTTTTTTTTTTAATTTCAAAGTTCTTTAAGGAAAGAAGGGATGAGGGAAAATACCTGATTTTCTTTCTTTTCAGAGTCCAGGGATGAGGCCCTATAAACGGTGTATGTGATATATCATGTCTCTGGAATCACTCCTAGATTATGAACACCTTTTATAATCTGTTGACCTTTATAGATCTGGATTTAATAACAGTGGCTAATAATGTTGGCACTAGAGTCAGACCTAGGCTGAAATGCAACCCTCTTCCTTATCTGTAAATGAGGGTAATAATACCAACTTCCCGAGACCCTTGTAGCTAGACTAGATGTTTAATTGTGCCGCTCTCACCTAAATTTGGAGGGAAATATTATCAGCGGATTAAAACATTTAAAAATGCCTTACAATTTAGAAGCTCTTTGATTTGTCATCGGTTGTTTTATTTGATATCGTAGTAATGGTGTGGGTTAGGCAAGAAGAGTCTGGCACAGGCGTAACAATAATGACTTTAAAACTAAAATTCTAAAATCGTTTGAGGTTTCCTCAGGCAAGTCATGCTTTCAGAGAAAGAACATCAAGGGAGGAGCTGGCCCAGCCCACATTCTCCCCAGCATTATGCGAAGGTTCTTGTTTCTCTGCATCCTCACCAACTGCTTTCTGGACTTTTTAAGATTTACTTATTTTTGCATACAAGCTGGGGTGTAGGCCAGAGGTGTGGAGGGTAAGAGGATTCACCAGAGACAGAGTAGGGAGCAGAACAGGTGGATCGACTGAAATCCACTGCTGAGGGGAGCAGCGGGCGAGGCAGGAGAGGTCTGCTGCGCCCTGTGGGAATCTCCCCGGCCAGGTATCGGAGTCGTGCTGCAGGGGCTCTGGACAGCTTCATAGTGCTGCACTTAACCCGTTGCGCCACCAGGGAGGCCCCTCTTCCTGGACTTTTTGATAAGGGCCATTCTCACAGATGCGGGGCGGTATCTTGTGTTTTGATTTGCGTTTGTCTGGTGATGAGTGACGGTGAGCACAGAGGGCAGCATCAGGGTGGACTGTCCGAGGTTTGTGAGGACCTTAAAGTGGAAACAGTGGTCCTTAAAAGCCAACGTGAAAACCAGGTCATCTCATACTGACTTTATAGTCTTCTTTGTATGATTCCCAGACTGGACGGTCAGGAGTAGAAGGGAAGTGGGAATCTACAGCTCCTCAGAACAGTGGCGGTGCCCTGTAAGTAAGATGCAAATATCAGTTAGATAAGATAATAATTAGATTTCTTTATAACTATAAAATGGCTTTTCCCAGAAGATGGTTTTTCATGATGTTATGTTAACCTGTATATAAGTTTGCGGCAGCATTTTCTATCTTTCTTGACTCTTCCTTGTTAGATATTTTTGTTACTGAATTTTGGGTGGGGAAGACGTGGGGCGGGGGTGGCAGGCATGTGAGATGAGAAAGTCAGCCTCCCACAAGGCCTTTGGGGGGGCAGTGATAGGCGAAGTCAAGCCGGTTAAACTTTAATAGGATGACTGTAAGGATCTTATTTTTTCCCATCCATTCCTTTCTCCAGCTAAAGCTAGCAAAAAAGAAAAAAAGGCCCTATGAAAAAGCAAACAAAAAGCGACATAGTTTACTTAAGTAATCCTTCAGTATCTGTCAGATACAGTGGCTGTCAGAAAACTTCCCCCAAATCAAAAGTGCAATCTTAGGTCGTTTAAGTAGTTTCTAGAAACAAGGGGGAGCTGACCACTCCGAAAATACCGAATTCTGGATGCTGTGGTAAAGGACACAGACGCATCAAAGCATTTGGATGGAAAGAGTCTCCCTCTGTGGCCTCGGGAGGCTCAGCTGAAGGGTCGCTGGGGAAAACAGTCCCAGGGGCTTGCGGCCGTTCTCTGGAAGCGTCTCTAGGGCTTGGCCTGAGGCCAGCGGCTTAAACAACAGAAGGCGTTTTAATTTTTCTTTTACTTCAAGATATCTGAAAACTTTTTCCTGTAACCTGTTAAAAGCAGAGTAAGGGCAGCCTCTAGAGAAGAACCTTGCACCTCGTCTTGACTGGGGACTCAGGCGTAGAGATGCCACGAGAGGGACGCGGAGTACAGAGGCCGGCTGGGGCGAGGCCACCTGCCTCGCCGCGAGACTCCTCGGGTGCGGAAGTGCTGTTTTTGTGATTCTCAGCGTTTTCACATGGAAAGGGCCATAGGCTTAGTGGAGCTTAGTTCTGCTACCGCGGTGAGGAAGCGTTACAGAAGCGTGGGTCAGAAGCGTCAAGCAAGAAGGCGCAGGCTGGCCGACTGCCTTGCTCTGGCGGACTGGCAGAGACCAAGGTATCACCGTTTCCGCTGGGGCTGCGTCACTGAGTCGCTCTTAGTACAGTAGGTTTGTGTAGACGTTACCCATCATCTTTGTCTGCTGTGAATTTTTAAGGGGAAATGGGTTGATAAGATACCAACACTGGTTTTTTTTAAATTGTAAATTTGCCCCCCTCTTTTGAGGGGGGCATAAAGTAGAAATAAACTGTGTGTTGTGGAATGGCATATCTCCGTCCCTGCCCTTTTTGGTGTTTCTCTGAGCTCTTCCGCTTCTTGTGAGGTATGAGACTTCAAAAAGAACTAAATTCCATGTGCTGAAATAGTCTTTTAAAAAGGTTTATTTGTGTCCATCGCCAACCCCACGGCCCGGCGCCTTTCTTCAGCCGCCTTGTTAGGTGGGAGCGATGGAAATGGGGTGATAGGGGTTATATCTAGTGATCTTGGGCATTTAATTTGGGCTTTGATTTCCTCAGCTTTAAATCAGGGGTTTAAATTAGAAAATATGAAATTCTGCCAAATACAGGAAAAATGCAGAAAGTAATATGATATGCACCGCTCAGTTTTAACTTACATCAATGTTTGAACATAATAGGTGAACTTTAAAGGTCCTTTAAAAGAAAAGGTTCTTTTAAAACAAAAAGGAAATCTCTTTGTAAATTAAATACTCAGTGGATTATCTGGGATAAGTAAAAAGTTTTGTTAGAATCTCAGGTTTTTAGAACTGGTTTGAACTAAGAATTAAAACTTAAAAGCTATCATAGCGTTAGTGGGTTAAAGGCTTAGAACTAAGTTGTTTTCTTTAGGCGAAGTTGTTTAAAGTGAGATATGAAAAGGGGGAAGTGACAGAGGAGCCAGTGAAGAAACTGAGCGGAGTCCTAGGGGACAGGCAAGAGAGGAATAGGGTTATAGGAAACAACCACTGTTCCCACGCACTGCATTCAGATAGATCTGGCTTTTGATGTAAAACAAGTAAGATTAAGGTAGGCTGAGATAATGAATAGTTTTGTGATCAGAAATGAGGGCCAGAAGAGCAAGGGAGTCGTTTTTCTGTTCCTGTTCATTGGTAGAGAAAATCTTGTAGAGAGAAAACGTTCTGTTTTTGTTGAAGTTGGCATCACTGCTTGCCACAGGCCTTGATGTGTGGCACTCTAGGTGGATGCTGTTCCTCCAGCCCCGTGGATGTGAATAAGCAGGGTCTTGTTGCTACTGCCAGAAACAGTGTTGGGGTGATGACTGGGTGTCCTGCTAGGCTCTGACTTTCCCGAATGTGTTTTTTGTGGTTTGCAAAATACGGACCTCATGCAAAATTATACTTTGAGTTTAGTTCACTCCAAACCAAAAGATCAGTGTAGAATTCAGAGCAATTAATCTAGTAATAGCAACGTGGTTTCTGTGGTTGTTTTTATCTCAGATCTTCAAACTAGCACATTCAAATTCTGCACTGCAAGAGAAAGTGTACAGAGGTGATTTGAATTGAATGAGAAGTAAAGGAAAGATCATTTAATAATTTGAATATGGATTTGGACATCTGTGCTTAATGTTTGTCATATGAATTATCTTTTGTATCAGTCTGCATTTCTAGCTGCATTTGCAGTGAAGGGCTGTATGTTATGATGAGTTTTCATTCTTTACCTTTCAGTTACCACTTCCTTGGGGGGCTTATAACTGACATGGTATGTAGGTGTCTGTGACTGGCTCGAACTGGCACATTCCAGTCACTTAACTGAGTAAAAATGCAGCAGGGTGCTTTGGTGAAGAAGCAGTCACTATTCTGTGAGACATTGGTGCCATCAGTGAGAAGCACATGGATGAGGGAGACTTTCCTGCCAGTATGATTCCTGACCCACAGAGGGGAAGCCCTTCATGTTTCTGAAATGAATGCTGAGAAGAACTGGGAGAAGAATCAATCATCATTGATTAATACGTCTTATTACTAAGACTTATTTGTAGTTTTAAATGTTTGTGCTTTTTTTGCCTGTCATTTTTTGTTGACTTTTGCCTTCAAGTTGCTTTTATTGCCCTTGTGGTTATTGGTTGGATATACTAGAGGTGGAATGTGTGTTATATTACGTACAAACTAGAATGTAGAAATTAAGTGTAAATGATTCAGTAAGCAGTTGATCTATTTTAAAATTTTCTGCTGTTTACACTTTCTAAGATATTGGCTTTTTTAACTGGGCAGAAGGGTCAGTGAGTGCCCTCTTGACTCACCGTGACTGATGCCCTGTAATGGATTCAGCTAATAGGAGCCAAATCTGATGCGTCAAATAGGATTAGTAGCCACACAGGCTGGCTTGAGCTGAGCCTTGGTGCCAGGTTGTTAAGGGTCAGTGGGTTCTCTGGCATCTTGAGCAGCCTGTTTGGTGGATTTCATGTTCTGCGAAGGTCCTTGCTCTGTGGTGGGGGCACCTTCTCAGCTGACTGAATCAGCGTTTGGTGTAGTCTGACTTTCCTGGATGTGTTTTCTTCTTTGCATGATGGAGTGTTTCTATTTTTAACAAGTAAGAGGAAGGCAACTGAGGGTAACTGAAAGAGTTTTGCCACCTGTCCTTTGGGAAGGAGCTCAGTGATAATTCATCTTTGTTTTGCATTAGATATCAACTCTTCCTCTGAGGTTTTTAGTGTGGAATTCAGGCTCCCAAACTGGACTTAACATTTATTATATTTTTTCATTTGGTCAATAATAAACATTTTTTAAAATCGGTGTAAGTGATCTTTTTTCTTGTCCCTAAGAAAATTTCTTTTTTCTTTTTCAGGAAAATTTCAACTAGACTATTTTGATAAATGTCAAATTCACATTTCATATAATATTTAAAGGAAAAGCTCTATTAGGTCTTTATTTTCTTTCATTAACTATTTATAATTTTCAGCATATGTAGGTCCTTTACATATTGTGTTAGATTTATATCTAGCTACTTAATTTGGGAGGGGGGCAGTTATACATGGTTATAAATTTTGAAAAATGAAGTTCGATGTTGGGCCTGTTAGTTTTTAATGAAAGACCTATTTTTACATCTGTGGTAAAATTTATTCCTAAATATTTAGTTTTTGATGCAGTTGTAAATGGGATTATCTTAATTTCTCCTTCTCATAGTTCATTATTAGTGCATAGAAACACAACAGACTTTTGCATATTGATTTTGTATCATGCAGCTTTATTAGTTGATTAGTTCTAATGGTTTTTTGATGAAGTTTATGTTTTTAAAATGTATGTGTACAATATGTCATTTGTAAATAGTGACAGTTTTACTTCTTCCTTTCCAATTTGGATGCCTTTTATTCTTTTTCTTGTCTAATTGTTCTGGCTTGGACATCCCATAATATGTTGGATAAAAGTGGTGAGAGAGTGGGCATCCTTGTCTTCTTCCTGATGTTAGAAGCTTTCAGCCTCTCACCTTTGTGTATAATGTCCGCTGCGGGCTTGTCATTTATGTATGGCCTTTATTATGTGGAGCAATGTTCCCTCTCTACCTGCATTGATGAGATTTCATCAGAAATGGTTGCTGAATTTCCTCATGCTTTCATTGTATCTGTTGAGATGCAGACATTAAAAGTGTTGCAGAGAATTGAAAGAAAAGGCACCCTCGTGCACAGTTGCTGAGGAGGTAAACTGGTACAGCCACTGTGAAAACAGGGTAGAATTTCATAAAAGAATTAAAAATACAACTACTGTATGATCCTGCAACTCCACTTTGAGGTACTTATCCAAAGAAAGTGAAGACATTCTCTTGAACAGGCCTATGTACCTCTGCGTTCATGGCAGCGTCGTTTGCTGTAAGTGAGACATGAAAATAACCTCAATATTCATTGATTGATGACTGAGTTCAAGAAATGACCTCATACACAGAAGTATCATTCGCCCATAAAAAAGAACTAAATCTTGCCATTTGCTGTGACATGAACACATCTCGAGGGCATTATGTTAGGTGAAATAAGTCAGCCAAAGACAGTGGACCATTGCTTCTATATATGGAGTCTTCCCTCCTCTTTCGCTTTGACTGTCCAGTTTTTTTAAAACAATTCGTTGAATACCCTTATCTTTCCCTCATCGGTCACACTGTTGCCGCTGTTTTACATGTGTGTATGGGTCCCTATGTATTTGAGTCTGCATTTAGGCTCCCGATCACAAAGGTCTCTTGGTTATTTTATTCCCAAGCCTTCTTTTCTAATTGTTCTTAAAACAACAATAAATGTGTTGACATAAAATAAACGGCATATATTTGAAATGTACATATAAGTCAGATAGTGGAGAGATTTGTAAAAATTGAAGCTGTTGTTTTTCTCACTATTTGGGGGGAGAAATGCAGTTTTTTCCGTAAAATGTTATTTATATAATGTCTAATGGATTTATTATTTTAAATGGCTAAATCATTTTAAACTTTTAAAAAATGCTTTAATTTTTAATTTAGTTGCGTATTGTTAGGTATAACTCACATAAACAAAGGGTCTCTGGGGGGCCTCAGTAACTTTTAAGCATGTCAAGGATTCTTGAAACCAAAGAGTTTGAGAACAGATAACATTCAGTTCTGTGCCACCAGGGAGGCCTCACTTTATAGTGTTGTGTGTTTTAAACAAGATAGAATTACTTAGGACAGAAAGGTGAACAAAAATGGTTCTTTGCTGAAGAAGTACAGTGATAAGATGAAAAATGGTAAGTTCTACTCTACAGTGCTGTGGGAACAGAGCAGAAGGAAGTAGCAGCTGTCTGTGGGGGTTTGCAAGATATTTATTACAGTGGTAGTGTAGGAATAGGGCCTTAAAAGAGCTGTTCAGTAGACAGATTTTTTTCATTTGGGCAATGTAGTAATACATTACATCCCTTTCTTCTCAATCACATATAAAAATTTTACATTCTTAGGTGGATGCTCTCCGATTGCGTCTGGAAGAGAAAGAGACCATGCTGAACAAGAAGACGAAACAAATCCAGGACATGGCCGAGGAGAAGGGGACGCAGGCTGGAGAGATCCGTGACCTCAAGGACATGCTGGACGTGAAGGAGCGAAAGGTCAACGTCCTCCAGAAGAAGGTGAGGTGCAGGTGTCCTGAGCTGCGCATCTGGCATCCTTCCTGTGCCCCGAGGTCATATACAGTGCTGTAAACCATTACCTCAGTAGAGGAAGACAGAAGCAACTTGGTGACAGTATGGTGAAAACAAACAACAAGCTAATTGCTGGTTAAGACAAAAAACACACTAGTCTCTACTTCTGTAAACTCTTATGGTTTAGCCAGTCAATTCATTCCAGTCTAATTAATTCAGTTAACATTTATTGTGCACCAGTACTTTCTTTTTCATAAGATACTTTATAATAAAGCAATAAATTACGTAAGTGCTATAAAATGATAACAAATACTTTGGAAAGCATTTATTAAATTCCAGATAGATGAACCTTAGTTGAATTCCGGGACATGTGTAAGAATACTCACAGTTAACCTTGTTTGGATTCAAAACAAAATTGAGGAAACACTGTAAATGTTCACTCACAAGAGAATGAGTTAGTTGTGGTATAGTCACTTAATGCAATATATTTCCCTTTTTGTTTTAAGGCAAGAGGATATTTAGAATAAGAATTCAGCAAAAACCCTTTCTTGCAGAGGTAGGGAGACCAGAGAGATGGGGTGAGGAGGAATATGTGAGCAGTTTAAATAGTTTCAGCAGTGTTCTTATTCAGATGAGTAAATGGGCTTGCACACATTAATTTATACTTGCACACATTAATTTATATTAATTAATATAAATTAACATTATATATGTAATTCATATTTATATCATACTTCACAACATGCAGATAATACATTACTTATTATATAATTTAACATATCTGAAAGCAGATTACTTTATATTTTCATGGTTGGCATGTGCAAGATTTATTCTATACTTTACCCATTCCTTTTGTTTGATATTAATAATAAAAATACTTAGAAAGACCCTCTATATATACATACTGGTCTTCATGGAAAAAGAATTTTTTCTGTATTTTGTTTGGAATTTATTCTTAATTTTGTGATCCTAAAATTGGAACCATCTTTTTTTTGGAAGTTTGTTTATATACTTTGAAACAAACAAACAATGTCTGATACAGAAGTGTCCTTTGATGAAGTTGTCTGATTAAATTTTTCCTGTAAGTTCTCTGGCAGATTATTCAGCTTTGGTAAATTATGTCTAATTATGATGACAGTTTTGACCCACTTGCCTTGACTTTGACTATGGGCAGTATTTGCTGGTAGCGATTAACTTGGGGCCGTATTGAAGGAATCCGATACTTTCTGTGCAGGACAACTCTGGATATTTGGAGCTTGTTGTCTGACATCCGGCCGAGAGAGAAGTGTGAATGAGCCTGTGGCGTCGCGCATCTTTCTGTACAGCTGTGTCCTAAAATTTCTTCTTTGCGCTTCAGACTTTTTCTAATTCTTTAAAATTTCTGCTGGAACTCTATGAATGCCTATTCTTCTTTAGTGGGAGCTCATATTACATGATCGAGGGGAAAATTATTTCCAGTTCTTAGAAGTTTTCCGTGCATGTTCTCATCTCCTTGTCCTGTTAGTTTATTTAGGAAACTAATAAATCAAATTCAGCTTTTCTTTCCTTGGACCCTGATGATTTTCCATCAGAAAGTTCAGAAACTTCTTTGCAGTGAGATGTTGAAGAGGCAGAGTTGGAGATACTCCGGAAGAGATGCCTTCATTCTTCAACAGCGTGACCCGCTTTGCTCCTCGAGTCACATGCGGCTTCCACCAGGAGCAGGGCTGGTCACACGGGTCCTTCCTTTCCTTGTCTCGAGCCTCTGCGTTCTCTCTCATTTTTACACAAGTACGGACAATTACATGTCATGTGACGTTTAAATATGTAAGAGGGGCACCAGCGAGCAGTCTATGACTTTTGCCATATTAGGTCGGCATTTAAGAAATCGTTTTGTGAGCACAGTAGCAGCTGTGGTGATGGCTGGGTGGTTGGTCACAGCCTCTGGACAGTTTGGGTGCCGTCTGGGCCACTGCCCGTCTGCGCTCTTGCGCTTTCTGGGCCGTGTCCCTATTTGCCTGCTCCTAGCGCCCTGAGCCTGGAGAATGAGGTGGGACAATAGCAGATGGCCGCGCGGCGTACAATGGCATTAGCATTGGCGCCTCCTCCCCAAGGCTCTCCCCTATGGCTTAAAGTAGTTTTGTGTTACAGTAAATTTCTTATCTTTATAATAAATCACTGACCTGGAAAATGTAATTGAGCATTTGAATCTGAGCTGCATTCAAAATCGGTGTAAAAATTGTACAGCTTCCTGCTTGATTGATTACAAATGATAATGTAGCTTGGAGTTTAATTTGCTGACACAGATGTTATCATCATTCCCTTCTATGCTTCTGTAACTTCGGTTTATTTTGCCTTGCTAGCTTTCTCCGTTTCATCAGTTTTGGTATTTAGAGTTTAGTTCATTAATAGTGACAGGAAAATAGTTGATATACAGAATTTAGAAGATTGGTATTTTGTTGTTGTTGTTTTATTTGTTTTTGTTCTAGATTGGTTCTTCAGGTCCTCTGCTATTTTATTTTGTATAGGAAGTCAAAGAATAGGTTCTTTATCCTGTTTGTTCTCCGTGGAGTCAGTTTTGGTTAATGCGGTGTTAGTTTCTCCTTTTTTTCCCATATCATAAATTGCCATTAAAAATATTTACTGAGGTATTCAGAGAAAATTAATATATTCTTTAAAAATCATGCTATTTTATTTTTAAAAACAATTAATTGTAATATTGTCCAAATGTTTTTATTTTTATGTCACAACCCAATTGTGAATGAAACCAAGTTAGAAGACCAGGGCAGGCCCTAATCGAATTTTATGTTGGAAACTTAATATACTCAAGCATTAGATTTTCCTCTTTTCTTTCTTTTACTTAAAATTTTTAAGTAGAATTCATTTTAATTAAAATTAAACAATAACTTTAGACTATGTAGCTTTTTTGTGAGTAAACAGAATGCATAGTAAATAAAGTCTTACTCATGATATTTCTGTTGGTAGTTGAGGAAATGTATTCCACGTGGATTTGTTACAGGGCAACCCCAATATACAATGGGGTGCCTGACTGTGGGTTCTCACCCATGCGCTTAAAAAGGACTTATAATAAGAACAATTGCAGTCACTCACAAAAAGGTTAATAAAAGGGTTTATTTACAAAAAGGAAGGGAAATAAAAAATGAATAACTCGGGGACAAAAAAGTAAGTGAGGGAGAGAGATAAATCTCCAAATACGTCCTACCAGATCCGAAGAGCTGGAAACCCCAACGGCATGCTGTAGCCCGGCGAGAAGCAAGAGAGCCCCAAGCTCAAGAAAACCCTCGGTATAGAGCCAACATGTCAGCTTAACTCCACCCCTCAGTTCCCAGTAACCCTCTCTTCTGGATGATGATGGAATTAAGGGATTAGTGGCCCCTAGCGTCTTGGGTCTCTTTGGTCTGAGGTGGGGGTCCATAAACCTTCCTGTGGAGTTTGTTGCAGACGTCCTTTTCCCCCCAACAGATTTACTTCAAATAATTCCCTCCCCCCGTCCCCCACTTTTTCAAATAAACCTTAATGAGATAGTTGGAACTGTAAGGTCTGATTTAACTTTCAGCCTTTCAACAAATAACTGTTCTTAAATGATGCTGATCTTATACAAGTGACGTTTTATAATGACTGAAGGGTCACTCCCTAAAAAAGGGACTCTTAGTTTACCTCGTTAGAAAATATCTCAGTTATGAATGCTTCTCCCCTCTCCCTTCCACCCCCAGGGCACCCCTGTCCAAAACCTAAAACAAAACAGAACACCCCTCATCCTCACATAATATAAAAACAGTAGACATCACATAAATGATTAAAGCATCAGTCGCAGTAGCATTGTTTTACCATAAATAGATGGAGAAAAATCTGTTGTATAATAAACTATCCCGCGAGTTTAGTGACTTAATTAAAAGTTTTATTTTGCTCACTTACTGGTGAGTCAGAAATTCAGGATGGGCTCGTGGGTAGTTTGTCCCATGACAGCCTAGGGTGTCTGCAGTTGGGGGGGCCCTGCCGCGAAGACTTCTTCCCTCGAGGACATTCTGTCTGCATACTCCCTGGCGTCCGCTGTGTGTCATATTGTGCTTTAAGGCTTCTGCACATGTCTTGAGCGTCTCCAGCATGGCGAAAGTCGTCACAAGTGTCGCATGGCTTCTGATTTCCGGTCACGGGTGTTAGAAGCTGAGGTTGGCTGGCCAGTGAAAGGGTTGAGCTAGGCACTGGCTTGGAAGGGCAGGGGGTTCCTTCTTCTGTATTCTGTTGGTGATAGTAGTGACACAACCTGCCTTCATTCTAAGAAGTCAAGAAATAGACTGCACTTACTCACAGAGATGTGGCCAAGCCACGCTATGCAAGAGCATGTGAAGTGTGGGGGATTATGTCCCTGCTTCATTTGAGTAGTGGTTTGGGAAGAAAGGATTCGGGAGTATGAAAATGAGATTTTTTTTGTGTAGCATGCTGATAGAGCTTATTTTGTGTTCTTAGATCTTGCAGCCTTATTTGTTAGAGTGGAAGAAGAATTTTTCCATTTCCACGTTCTACTTAGTGTTTTCATCTGCTAATCATAGGGCTTCTCTATTAGCATACATTCCTAACAGAAGTCACCTCAAACAGAAAGAATTCTAAACACTTTAAAATTGTTTTACCTACTTCAGAAGTCATCACAGTGCGTTAAAATAGTTCCTAGGATAAAAGCACAGAGGAATAAGGCATATGGAAAGGGCAGACTGACAACAGAAGGAGAAATAATGCCACTATTTGTTTTGGAGAGACTGCTCAGATAAGGACAGTTGCTGCATGAGAACCTTGTGTCCTCACATAGAGGAGAGTGCCAGACTGAGTATGTGACTGAGTACGTGACATGGGATACAAGAAAGTTTTTAAATTTGATAAGGACAAATTTGGCTAAATTGCATTATTTTTGGATAAAGCAGGATAAATCTCAGGCCCAGGGTGGTTTCCCTTCATTGATGGAGATTGTGGAACTTTGACTTGTAAGCTAGCACTGATGGATTAATTGGATGGAGTTTTTTCCATGTGAAATTATATTTCACATACAATAAAATTTACTGTTTTATACTGTGTAGTTCAATTGTTTTTTAGACACTTAAGTACAGTTGTTTCTAAGTTTCAGATCGTTGTGCCAACGTAACTACCCAGTAACAGAATATTTAATAAAGAAACTCAAACCTGTTAGCAGTCACCATTCTTATCATTGGGCAAATACTGACCTATTTTTTATCTTTATGAATTTGCCTATTCTTGATATTTCATACATATGTAATCATACATTAGGCAGTTTTTGATGTCTGGTTTCCTTAACATAATGTTTTTGAGTTTTTTTCCATGACATAGCAAGTGTCAGTATTTCATTCCATTTTATTGTTGAACAGTATTCCTTTGCAATAAACATACCACATTTTGTTTATCTAAACTGCAGTTAATGAGCACTTGAATTATGTCCACTTTTTGACTATTATGAATACTGATCCTGTGACTACTCTTGTACAGGTTTTTGTATATACATGTTTTTAATTTCTCATGGAATTTATGGGTCACATACTCACTTCATGCTCAACATTTTTGAGGAACTATCAGATTGTTTCTAGAGCTGTATGACTTTACATTACTATAATACTTGTTTTCCCCTTTTAAAATAGCCATTCTAGTGTATGTACAGTGGTATCTTCTGTATTTTATAATGACTAGAGATACTCCACATTTTTTTTTATGTACTTCATGGTCATTTGTGTTTTTTTTTTTTTTTTTCATTTGTGTTGTCTTTGGAGAAATGTCTGTTCAGATTCTTTGCTCACCTTAAAAATTGTGTTATTTGTCTTTTTATTGTTTCATTCTAGAAAATGAATTTCTGAAGGCTTGACCTATATTCTATAGGTGATTTGCAAATGTCTCTCACTTTGTGGATTATTGCTTCATTTTCCTGAGAACATCTTTTGGTATACAAAATTGTAAAAGGTTGATGATGTCCAGGTGGTAGGTTATTTTCTTTGGTGCATTATACTTTTGTATCTAAAAATCTGTTGCTTAATGGAAGGTCATGAAGATTTCTTCTTATGTTTTTTTCTACGAGTTTTGTAGTTTTCATTTTTACATGTAGTTTTGGTCACTCCCGGTTAATTTTTTGTGTGCGGTGTAAGACAGGGGATCCAACTTAATTATTTTGCCTGTGGATATCCAGCTGTTCTGGCCCCATTTGTTGAGAAGACTGTTCTTTCTCCATTGAATCGCCTTGGGATCCTTGAGGAGTCACCTGACTATAGACACATGCTCATTTTTGAACTTTAAATTTTATTCCACTGATTTGTATGTTTATTCAAGTACCATACCATATTCTCTTACATCTGTAGCTTTGTAGTTGGTTTTGATAGTGGGAACAATGGATCCTCTTTGTTCCTTTTCAAGATTGTTTGGGCTTTTGGAGGTCCCTTCCATGGGGAGGTAAGAAGTACATCTTTGGCAGCACTTCCTGAAATATGTACGTGTGCTGTAGAGAATGAGCTCATGACCTAGCTACAGTCTCAAAGGGTATTGCTTCTTCAAAGCTCTGACAGCCTGAAGAGGCTGCCCAGAGCATTGCGCGTTCTCATCATACTGCCACATTGCCTCAGAAATCAGAGCAGAGCTGGGGGAGCAACGGAGCAGTTGGATTGAACTGGGAGTAGGCTGATAAACACAAGTGAAAACTTGAGCGAAAGTCAAAAGATTCTTCATTCACTGTCCAGAAAAGTGATAACCAGCAAGCTGCTCCTTTCCACACTCATTTTACTGAGCCCCCAACCAACCTGAGAGGGCTGATCTATTACGAATTCTTTGACAAGCATTGAATTTCCTCCAGGGGATGGTTTGTGCATCACAGCTTTGAGGTGTGGGCACAGCCTCGTGTGCTGTGAGGGTGCAGTGTCGCCAGCCCGTGGGAAGAGCATGGGCAGATGAGAGCACAGGTAAATGTGAGGGAGAGTGACGAGCCCAGCTTGATATTCTAAGGGAAGCACATACACAGATAAAAATAACTTGGAAAATGGAAGTTTTTCCAGTTTGAAAAATGAAAGAGACAGAATCCCTATTGCTACAAAGATGGTTCTTAGAGGCCTCTCAGGAGGCCTTGTAGCAGGAACTTGTCAGAGAAATAAACAGTAGATAATTATCTAGAAAGGGACAAAGGATTTGTTTTCAAAACTCCATCACAGTTTTGAAGCACAGTCAGTATTTTCTTCTGCTTGCAGACTGCTTATGACTGGACATGAACTAACTGGCATTGCATGCTCACCTGTGGGCCTGGTTGTCTGGATAGCTGCCTAGAGATCTGTCAGCTCTAGTTGAGAAGTTGAAACAAGTAGTTATTAAATCAGGCTTTGATGAAGTAGTTTTTTGTGCTCTTCTTTTTGCCACACCAATATGTGCACCCTAACCAGAAAATAGCTTCACGCATCAGACATATATTTTGTTCTCTATCTGTTTTATCTTCCTGTAAGTGCCGACCACCTTTTTTTTTTTTTTAACTCTGAACACCTTTTTCCCCCTAGAGGATTAGGAAAGTCATCCAAATTTACCAAAGAAAATTTACTAAATTTGATAAGCTTTGGGGTTTGCATTTTATATAGGTAAGGAACTGGTGTTTGGGTCTTTTCCCTACATCCCACCTCGGCCAAATTCTTATTTGGCCTAAGCACAGGAAATTTGGTAAGCACAGTATTTTTATAAAGGAGCTACACAAGTAGTTTCAAGTGAAGTGACCTTTCATCTTAAATAACATCCCTAGTATTTGAAACGAATGCCAATGATTGATGATTTTTAACTTCTCGTATACTTTTGAAAATTTGATGAAAGCTATTATGGACTCTCCATGTAAAAGTACACAGGGCTGTCAAACACATTTCAAAGGCTATCCATGAACTCCTGATTAAAAATGTTCACCATCTATGAGACACCAAGTTGGCCTACAAGGGTCTCTAGATTTTACAAAGCTGTGCAATTAAGTATGTGGTGCAAACATAGCATAAATTGAGAGCAGCTGCAGTTTCATTTTGCCTAGCACTTAGCTAGCAAGAGTGTAACTGCTGGATGTGAGGATGCTGCGATGAGGGACCCAGGTCTTTTGAGGGTTGGAGGATGTGTCCTTAGATTTTAGTTTGTCCTTTGTCATTAGTCTCTGTGGAGATGACCCTGGCCAGAGACCTGCTTTGCCCACCGGCATACTCCTTCCCCTTGAATCTGGTGGTCCATATGTGGAGGGCACAGGCTTCAGCCCCCTTTGTCCTTCTTTGGGTCAGCTCTGAAGAATTGTTCCAGATTCACAGTTCCTTGTGGGGCTGTCTGATGAATTCTTGTGTAGCTGCGTTTGGTATTACGGGTTTTCCTCTGGTTTTTTGATATGGGAAAGGTCTAGATAGTAACTATCATCTTTCCAACTCTATTAAAAGAACAATATTATGACTAGAAAGGCCATTTTAAGTAAAATGTCTCCTTTCTCTGAACAGCTAATTAAAACATATTTCCTTCTTGAATTCTTCATTGTTAGTGCTTCTCTAGGATATTCAAGTCTGTGTGTAACCATGGTTGATCCTCCCCTTTTTAATTTACCATCAAGACCACAGATACAGAATAAATGCCAGTTCCTTCAGTCTCTACAAATTTTGCTCATGCAGAAATTGAAAACATGCTAGTCGGGACTGATGATTTCTTTCTGTATCAGGTAGGGTATGTGTAAACTAGGAAAAAAGCCCATGAGATTATAAGATACACAATTTTCTGCAACAGTCATTTTATTAAACTAGCAGTCAATATTAATAATTAAGAAATCAAATTTAATTGATAGTAAGGACCATTAAATAGGTTAAGTAAAGAGGAAAAGTCTTTTAGCTATTTCATGGACAGTTGTTCCTTCATGTAGATAACTAGCTTCATTCTGTGCCTCGGCAGTCGGGCTCAACAGGCTAAACTACCCTTCATTCTCAGCTTCAGCAGGTAACAAAGCTGCAATGTAAGTAAAAGTAATAATATGTCTATTAATGAATTGTAATAAATTATTATAATATTGCAATAATTATGTAATTATAATATATAATAACTTATTAATGAATATTATTGAATAGTAGTGAATAGTTTATGGAAAGTTATTTTGATCACCTTTGTTTTGTGTGTGATTGTTTTTTCTGCTGCTTTCAAATATGGGCCTCCCTGGTGGCACAGGGGTTAAAGTCTGTGCTATCAAGCTATAGCCAGCCACAGCTGCATGAGTTCGATCCCTGGCCAGGGAGCAGACCCAGATGATGCAGCAGACCTCTCCTGTCTCCCCACTGCTCCCCTCAGCAGTGCATTTCAGTAGATCAGCCTGTTCTGCGCTCCACTCTGTCTCTGGGGAATTCTCTCTTTCGCGCACACACACACACCCCACCCCTCCACCTCTGGCTTGTATCCCAGTTCTTGTATGCATAAATAAATAAAATAAATCTCTGGGGAAAAAAAAGAATATCTCCCTAAAATTCTACCTCATGTTTTGCTTAATACTTTTCATTAGGTGTACTTGAATCTCCCTAATGATAACCTGCTATATTGACACAAAATTTATCCTCTATTTCCCATCTCTCTCTTGTTGTTTAATTTCCAAAATTTCTTAACTGAATTGACAAAATCTTTGTTTTCCTTGTTTCTGTGCACATTTCCTTAAATTTCTTCTCCACAGTCCTCAGAATTACCTGTCTAAACTGTAGAGCTGACCAGACTGTTTCTTTGCTTAAAAATCACTGATGGTTCTCATCTGTCTCGAATAAAGTCTGTGCTGTTCAGAGCGGCTCACAGGCTCGTCCCCGGCCTGGCCGCAGCGCTGGTGGTCGTTCTCTCGCCGTCTCAGAGCATGGTGACCATGCGTCCGTTCGTTTCTCTTTGTGCCACTACTGCCTGGCATATAATAGAGAATTCAGTAGATGCTTTTTGAGTAAACGAATGCAGTGTGTGTAAAGGAATGAATAACAACAAGAAGACATGTCATCAAAAATACTTGCCGTTTAGCTAAAGGGTAAAAATCTAACTTAACACTAGTGTTTAAGAGCAGTTTTTCCTTCACCCCGCTGGTTTGTCTTTCTTACTGTCTAGCTGTTCCATTCTCTGTCCAGCCCGTTTCTTCTTGACATTTATATTGTTACTTTGGAAGTGATCCAGCTTCTCATGGCTCTCCACCCCGTCTGGGGCTGTTGGTCTGTGGGGTTTGCTGCTCCCTAGTGACGTTATTTATTGTGTCATACCCATGTTTGCATCGCTTTTTGTTCTGGCTGTAAATTCTGGGTCTAAAGCAGGTAGTTCTGAAACCCTTAGCATTAAGTTATTTCTACAGAACACAGAGAGGCAGCCTGACGTATTTGTTTCCCCGCCTACAGTAGTTATCGTGACTGTATTTCTCTTAATTTTCTCCCCCCCCCCCCCCCATGTATATGCACACTCAGATTGAAAATCTTCAAGAGCAACTTAGAGATAAAGAAAAGCAGATGAGCAGCTTGAAAGAACGAGTCAAATCCTTGCAGGCTGACACCACCAACACCGACACCGCCTTGACAACGCTGGAGGAGGCGCTCGCCGAGAAGGTGCGTGCGGGCCCGACTGCTCAGATGCGCTTGCCCTGCTTTCTCCTTGATCTGGAATTTTCTCCACGACGAGACTCGGATGTAGGAGACAGAAGAAATTCCTTTGGGCACAAGGGGAAAGAGCTCTCTGTACTCCTGCTGTGTAGTATAAGAGGGAAGAAAATCTGTTTTGTTGTTGCCAATTGAAGCATCTGTTTCTAGGCAAGGTGGAGCCCAGTGAGTGGGTTTCTAGAGGATCTGTCATCTGTTCCGCATTTACGCCTCTCTGAAGAAACAGTAAAGTTCTTATTATATGGTCAACTAGATTTAGGGGTGTGGGAACGTCAGACATGACCGTCAGGAGGCAGTAGGTAGTTCTTCCATTACCGTGTTGGTACCTCAAACATTCACGAATTTTAGTTGTTAACTCAGTGTCCTCACCATTTTTCTGGTTGTAGCCTTGTTTCACTTGCAAGGAATGACTGATTAAATAAGAAGGGGCATATATTGTTACTGCCTCAGAGGGAGGTTTAAGGACTCTCGGTGGGGAGTTGTAATTGGGGTTTTTAAAGGCACAGGGCCAGTGTTCCCTAAACTCTTGGACTGAGAATGCTCCGGGTTGCCTGTTCAGGTGCCAAGCCTTGATCCCTGAGTACATTCATGAATAATATCCAGGAACGTACTTAAATTGCTTTGACTTTCAAGCTTCCGCATATCTGTTGACAGAAGGGAGTTTTAATGGTCTCTGTTTTCTTTACCCTTCATTTTGCTTTAAGCTCAACATACCAGAATCTCCCTAACTTCCCCTAGGGGGCGTGCGTGCGTGTGTGTGTGTGTGTGTGTGTGTGTGTGTGTATGTGTGTGTGTGTGTGTGAATTTTTCATTGTTTCCATTACCTTATAGACAACATGTGAATTAAATATAAAGAAGAAATATTTTTTATTATTCCTAGGATGTATGTGGGGTTTCTGTAAGTCTTTGGTTATTTGGAAATTAGGTAAATGTTATTATTCCAAATGAAAACTTTAGGGGCATCTAATACTAGTTTAGATTATAGAAAATAAAACCCAGGGGAATCCAAAGAACAAAGCCAGATCTTTGTTACAGCAAGGTAGGTAGAAGAGATAAATTCTTTTTTTTTTTTTTCCATTTTTTTTATTGTTATTTGTGTCTTTTACATTTTGTATTCCCCTTGGGCAGCCCACCACCAATTCACCCGTGATCCATCTCCATGGTCCCCTGTATTCTCCTCTCTTCCATTTTGTGCCCTTATCCTTCCCTCCCCCCTCCAGAGATAAATTCTTTTTAAAAGATAATTAAATGATTAATTTATCACTGTCTTTTGAATGGTAGATGGAAGTGTGAAATATTATCAGCTAACAGCTAAATTACAGTTATATGATGTAAGCATGGAAGGAATTTTCTCATGTATTGATGTGCTCTCTTATCAGGAGCGGACAATTGAACGTTTAAAGGAGCAGCGGGACAGAGATGAGCGAGAGAAGCAAGAGGAAATTGATAACTACAAGAAAGATCTCAAAGACTTGAAAGAAAAAGTCAGCCTATTACAGGGCGATCTTTCAGAGAAAGAGGTTAAGATCACCAAATGGAATTTTTTGGTTTGCTCAGTTGTTGCATTGTGTGTTTATATTGCTGGCATTTACACATTGTGTATAAAAAATATTTGATGGAAGATTTTCTTACTGTTCTTGCAGCAGGCCTTTTAGGAATATTTCAAGGGATATTTCAGGAAGCATTGCAGAGACACAGTCCATTGGATCATTCATTTCCTAAGTCTTATCTTTTCAGTGATGAGATGATTTCTTACTTGTTAGTAACATTTTTATAGATAATAAAATAACTGAAGCCTTGTTATATCTGGAGAAATGTTGTACTAATGGTAGGGAAGGTGATAGGTCAAAGGAATATGCAAAAGTTGACGTACAGCAGCTCTTAGAGTTCATCTCAGTGTTGCTGGAGAGATCTTAAGTGATCGTTGACTGAGTAGGGAACATCACCGTTAGGGCCGGCTTTGGGGGAAATCCTGTTAATGCGCCCTGAATAGCAAAAATGACTAATGTCTTATGATCCGCTAATGATGCATGAGCTTTGGGGCCATTCTCTGGATTTTCTTCCTAATACCTTTAGGAAAGTTTATAGAAATTTATATCTATTGGAAGTTTCCTTCTAAAAGGAAAAAGTATTTTAAATTTAAGCCATTATTGCAAGTAAGTGTTGTTTTTGCAATTAACTGATTACATTGACAGTTTTATCTACTTCCATTTATTTTGTGGGAATGGATGTGTATTAATAGAACTCTTTAAATCACTATTCATTTGATATTTCTTGGGAATTCCATCATATTTGAGTTATGACTGGAAAGCTGAAGCTTTTTATTGTTGTTTATCAATATGCTCAAGGTGGAAATTTATCTGTTCTAGAATGGTAAAAAATTACAAGATAATAAATCAAAAAATTTAAATTTCCATTTTATTTATAGTTAGTGTTTATTCTAGATGTGTATTGCTTCTTTCAGGCTTCACTCTTGGATCTGAAAGAGCATGCTTCTTCCCTGGCTTCTTCAGGCCTGAAAAAGGACTCACGACTTAAGACACTAGAGATTGCTTTGGAGCAGAAGAAGGAGGAATGTCTGAAAATGGAGTCACAGCTGAAAAAGGTGAACAAAAAGAATTTCCATAGAAAATTCTATAGTGTTCATATGGAATAATTTAACCTGGAGTGGAACAATAATTCCCTAATCTTCAAAATACCATTTATACCTTGATTATTTCTCTTAATTCTTAGCCTATTTTGTTTTACTTCTGAGATTCCCCCAAACTCTTAAAACATTGAGAGGTCAAAGAAATATAAAAATATCTATCTCCCTTATCAATGAAGAATAAGAACACAATGTAAAAAAATCTTTATTCTCTCATACTTTTCCTCTATTAGCATCAGATTTCCTAGAAGCAAAACAACTTCAATAGTGATAATTCCCTATACTGGTGACTAGTAGGATATGGTACTGATAATTTGCTATCTATGTCTTTGATTAATCCTCTCTGATAGTTACATGGCAGTTTATAGTTTTCAGAGGATTTTCATATGTTTATCACCAAGATAGTAATTGTGTCAGGATTGGAACTGAGACTTTTGAATGGTTCAGTTAACTGGGTCCGGGTCACGTAGTCACCATGAAAAAGGGTACAGCCTCGTCTTGAGAGTTCAAGGTTTGTTTTCTTTTCATGCACTGGATTTATACAGTGTGATATCCTCATACTGAATTTTCATTTAGGGTATCCCAAAGTTAAAATCAAATTCTTAAGCTCAGGAAAGGGAGAAAATCCGTATCTTAAAGTTACTTTTGAATACATGGCAAAATCTCTTTTGAGATTAAAGATTCCAATTATAATTAAATTAGATTTGATAGTTGGCTTTTTCCACTCATTAAAAAAGTAGAGATAATTTTCTGTTTAATGTATGAATGATAAAGGTGAAGCTGTTAGATACGTTTAGGGTTATAAAACTGAGGGGTAACTGTCAAAATGATGTCACCCAAACTCTCCTGTTTATGAAAATTCCACCTTTTTGTTCTGGTTATTCTTAGTCTCCTTTAAGGATCTTCTATAGCTGCTCATTTCTGTGGTCTCTTGAATTTTCAGCTTTATATTTAGGCTCATTAGAAAAAATCAAGTTATCTTTGGGTAGAGGAGGTTGATGGTGCTCCCCTACTTTGATTTAACTGGTTTTTCTACCCCTGCCCATCTTTCTTTTCATGTTGCCCATTGTTTGATTCTAGGCAATTACTCACTTTGATTTTAATTCTTTACCGACTTTTTCTCTGTTGTACTGATTCCACAGTGACCTACTCCAAGAATGAGATTGTTATTCTAATTTTCTGTTTCATTTGTTTCCTCCTCCCCTTTTTCCTTTTCTGTTTCCAATTGAGCATTTTGTGTCATTACATGTTCCCTTCTCTTTTAGCACATCAGTTATATTTCTTAAAATTTTTAAAGTGGTTGAAGTATACATTTTAACTTTATCCTCAGTTTTACTGAGATATATTGTCAACTAAGAATTGTATATATTTCAAGTGTAGAACATTGAAATTTGATATGCGTACACGTTATGAAAAGTTGACTAAAGTCAAGCTAATTAAACCATCCATCACCTCATATGGTTACTTGTTTATTTTTTTTGTGATGAGAACACTTTTTAGTACTTTCTCTACAAATTTCAAGTATATAATAGAGTATTATTGACTATTGCCACTCTCCTGAATAGTAGGTCCCTAGGACTTGTCTTGTAACTGAAAGTTAGTATTCTTTGACCATCATCTCATTTCTCCCACCCCTGAATCCCCTGGTAACCATGGAAACCACCATTGAATTCTTTACTTCTGTGAACGCAACTATTTTTAGGTCCCACATATAAGTGAGACTATGCCGTACTTGTTTCTCTGTGTCTGGCATATTTCGCTTAGCATCATGTCGCCCAGGTTTATCCATGTTATCACAAATGATGGGATTTCCTCTCCCCTCCCCACTGTTTTTTTGCTGTTGAATACCGTACACACTGCACGTCTTTATCCTTTCATCTGTCCGTAGACACTTAGGTTGTTTCCATACCTTGGCTATTGTGTGTGTTGCCACAATGAACACGAGAGTGCAGATACCTCTTTGAGATACTGATTTCGTTTCCTCTGGCTCTATTTCCATGGATGGGGTTTCTGGATCAGGTAGTAATTGCATTTTAAATTTTTTGAGGAACCTTCATGCTGTTTTCTGTAGTGACTGTATCATTTGCATTCCTACTAATGAAATACACACTCTTGCCAACACTTACCACTTGTCGTTTTTCATAATAGCCTCCTTAGCACGTGTGAGGTGTTCTCTCACTGTAGTTTTGGTGATGCTGCGCATCTTATCATAGACCTGTTGGTCGTGTGTCTGTCTTTCTTTAGGAAATGTCTGTTCAGATCCTTTGCACATTTTTTAATGGGGTTCTTTGTTTTTTGTTGCTATGAGTTGTACGAATTCTTTACATATCTTAGATAATAATGCTTTACTAGCTATAGCGTTTGTAAATTTTTTCCCCCATCTTATAGCTTGTCTTTTTCTGCTAATGGTTTTCTTTGCTATGCAGAAATTTTTAGTTTGATATAGTCCTACATATTTTTTTTAACTGCTGTGTTTTTGGTGTCATATCCAAAATTCATGCAAGGCAATTTACATTTTTAATCTAAATTAACTTCAAATAGCACCTGTCTACTTTATGTGTAAAACAGGTTTTAAATAGAGTATTTTTAATTTCTTTCCACTTCTCTGATGATACTGTTTTTCATTTATCCATATGATTTATCACCTGATACATTGTTACTATTATTTCCTTTAAATCCTTGCTTTTTAATCTGAAATCATAAAACACATAGGAGAAAACGTAGTCAATATGCTCTGTTTAATAACTGCAGAAATGTCTTTGGAGACTCAACTTCAATTGCAAAGTAAACAAAAACAAGCAAATGAGACTATATCAAACTCTGATGTTTTTGGAGAGCAAAAGAAATCATCCAGAAAGCAAAAAGGGGACTTACTGATTGGGAAAAGAGATTAGCTCATCACACATCTGACAAGGGACTAATATTTAACATATATAAAGAACTCACACAATTCAACAACAGCAAACAGATAAACAAAAAAAGCCCAAGGAGCTCAATCAAAAAATGGGCAGAAGACCTGAATAGAGACTTCTCCAGAGAAGACATATGAATGGCCAAAAAGCACATGAAAAAATGTTTAACATCACTTGTCATCAAGGAAATGTAAATCAAAACCACAATGAGATACCACCTCACCATGAGAATGGCCTATTTAAAAAAAAAAACAGAGTTAAGTATTGGCGATAGTGTTGAGAAAAGGAATCCTGGTACACTGTTGGTAGGAATGTTGATGGCAATGATGCCCATGTAGACTGGTCTGGGGAAAGTAGTATGGAATATCTTCAAAATATTAAAAATAGATATATGATCCAGCAATTCCATTCCTTGGTATTTATGCAAAGAATGCAAAAGCACTAATTCAAAGGATCGATGCACTCCTATGTTCCTTGCAGCAGTACTTACTGTAGCCACGTTAGAGAAAAAACCTAAGTGCTCAATGATGGATTAGTGGATAAAGATGAAGGGGTCTACATACATGCAACAGAGTCCTAATCAGCTCTAAAAAGAGAT
The DNA here is from genome assembly GCA_004024925.1 of Scalopus aquaticus. Lineage (NCBI taxonomy): Eukaryota > Metazoa > Chordata > Mammalia > Eulipotyphla > Talpidae > Scalopus > Scalopus aquaticus. The sequence goes on from PVIJ01001072.1 coordinate 82,646, forward strand.
GAAATGTTGATTTTCAAAAACGTGGGTGGAACTAGAGGAAATTATGCTCTATGAAACAGGTCAGAAGGAGAAAGGTAAATACTGTATGATTTTGCTCATATGTGGAATATACAGAAACAAAGGCACAGACAAAACTATACCAAAACAAACCCTCAAAATCTGACTGCAGAATTGAGACAGCTAGTGGAGGATGGGGAACTAGGAGTAGGGGCCCAGTAGACTAGGTGGAGGGTTATGGGTGCTTTGATGGTGGGGGGGGGGGGTGCGATACAGAAACATACGTCTGGTAAACCAGTTTTGCCTCAATGAATTAAACATTTATGGAATCTATAAATTACCTATGTACAGGAATTTGTAAAATAAGTCAATAGAAGTATTGTTGGATGGCCTTTTATTTGCTGCTGTTTTAATGTTTCTTAGTAGTTTATCAATGCTATGCTTTTGTTCTCTTTGTTCTGTATTAGCAGTATTTTTTGTTTACAGCTAATTTGTGGGTTTGTTCGAAGTATTATTTGGCACATTTTCTTCCTGCTGAAAACCATAACTGGTAAAAGATTGATGTTCTAGTTTGTGTTAATTTTTTAAAAGACTGCCTTTGTCATTGAAATTTTTCAGACAGTTTCTTCTCTATTTTGGAGTAGGAATTGACTGGTCTTGACTTCATAATAATTGAAGTCATTTTTGACTTAGCTGTGGCTGCAGAGCATGTATCGTACCTGCATTTCGGTCCTCTTGTCTCCAGCATCAGATGATAACCTCAGAATTACTAATGAAAACGTTGTGATTCAACTTTTCAATTATCAAAATTTTCTAAAATGCTAACTTTTCTCTCTCTGGAAAGAAATATCTATTTTTTGCCTCTGAACTTTTCTGCTGAAGTTTTTTAACCTTTTACTTTTCTTTCTCTCGCTTACTCTGTGCTTAAAATTTCCTTCTACTTCTCTCTCTTCTCTTCCCCTTGACTCTTCGCTCCTGTTAGCATCCTGAGATAGTGTTAAGCCTTCCATCCAAGCCAGTAAGTGACCTGCTCTAGCGGTGCTATAGAATCCTGGTTGATGTTTTTTTCTGTCTTTTGCATGAGTTAGTGTTTTATTTTAACTCTCCTAAGAAAAATGAATACATTTGATCTTATCTCTCAGTCTCCTCAAGTGGGAACTCTAGATTTTTTTTAAAAAGATGAAACCTTTCTAAAATTTACTGGAGTGATATAAAGTGGAAACATTTCTGTGAGACCAAAACTCTCCCTCAAACTTTGGGGAATGTTTATGTTTCTGTTACTTGTGCTTTTGTTTTATTCTTAGTGAGTCAGTTCATTCAGGGCTGCCTGTGTTCCCCCTGCTTTTACCCTGTTGTGACTTTTAACCATATCAGTGTAGGTTTTTTGCTAACACCTTAATGTACATGTCTGTTAGTGGAATTTGCTTTCTAGGCCACTGTTATTAACTGTGGATTTTCACAAGTGATCAAAGCTGAATTAAAAGATCTTAGTAAAGGATTTCATCTTAAAAGTACAGTTGTCACTTTGACAGAGTATTTGGCTCAAACAAGTAGAAACTCTGTTTTTCATTCAAGGTACTTTGTACCACATCGTTCTTTTCAAAGTATTTCTTAAGATACTGTGTTTTTATTTTATTGAATGAGAAAAAATTAAGTTCCTTAGCTTTTACTTTCTCATTAAATAGATCCTCGATGCAAGTTTTTAGATATTCAGGAGGAAAACTAAACATGTAAAATAGTTTTTAATTATTAAAATGACTTTGCATTCCAAAATTCAGTGAAATTACTAGTTGTCATTTATAACAGGATCCTTAATAAATATTTTCTCAATTCTAAATATAATTGTTGATTTCTGTCTTTGTCCTGTTTTGTCTTGTAAAATCCTTAGTTCTTAGATTAGGGAGATACCTGAGTGGTGCTAGCCATTTTCTTAACCTAACTTCATTTTTATGGCATCACTTGCAGTAGCTGCATGGTCCTAGATGTTTAAGGCCGTGCGACTCGTGCATGGCTGGGAAGGCGGTACACAGAGGGGAGGGAAGGAGAGTCCCATGAGATTTAGGTGTCAGCACTGGGATTGGCTCCCTCAGAGCAGCACTGAGTTTCTGCTCATGCATTTTGACATTACTGCGGAGAGACCATTAGTTGTCTGATCACTCATCAGTACGGCTCACTGGCGTCTGAAGCATCTCGCAGCTTATAATGAATGTTCACTTAGTAGTAAATATTCAGAGATAGGCTATTGTAAAAAACAAATCCATTCCAAATCTAAGGTAAGGGTTTCTCCATTTACTAATAGCTAAGCGGAGAAATAGCCTATTTTCTAATCATTATCTCATCTAAGGGTTAAATGGACCTGAAGTTCAAGAACTTAATATTTTTCCTTATTGAGTTGATGCTCCTCTGGACTACAGATCTTTAGACTAGCTGTTAAATATTTGATAATGCTTTGTTTAAATTGAAATGTCGATATCTCTTTAGGATACATTTTGCCCACTGCTGCAGTATATATAGCTGATAGAGTTTGACCCGTTTTCTTTGTAGGCACATGAAGCAACTTTAGAAGCCAGAGCCAGCCCTGAGATGAGTGATCGAATACAGCAATTAGAGAGAGAAATTGCCAGGTACAAAGATGAATCTAGCAAGGCCCAGGCAGAAGTTGACCGTCTCCTGGAAATCTTGAAGGAAGTGGAAAATGAGAAGAATGACAAAGATAAGAAGATTGCTGAGTTGGAAAGGTAAGGAAAGGGAGCTTCCCGTGTGTTTTTGAAAAACTGCTTTGGGGGACATGCTTTTTCAATGTAGCTGCCTACCTAAGTTTCAGTTCTTGAATGTTTGATGTTATTTTATTATCAGCTTTTAATTTTAGGGGTAAATTCATTGTTGCAGTCTCCAGAGGCAACATAAGATGAGGGTTGGGAAATTATAGATTTCAAGATCATTGGTTGAAAGAAAAAGTATTCATTGACTAGGAAAGTAAAGTTTTTTCCTGACTAATCAAGAAAGTATCAGTAATTCCATACTTTCTAATCATTATCTTATCGAAGAGGTAAATGACCCTCAAGTTCAAGAACTTAATGTTTTTCCTTGCTTAGACCTTTTTATTGAGTTGATGCTCCCTTGGACTACAAATCTTTAGACTTTGCACAGTTTGTATTACAGAAAAACAGGTATTATATCAGTGCAGAAGTCAAACTTAGAAAAAGGAAGGACACTTGATAACTTCGGAGGCTTCAGTTTTATGGAGCTCTATCTTCAGATTCTTCAAAATGAGCTGAGTTTGAACAGATCCAGTCAGACAGCTCTCTTCAAATTTTGTCTTTTTTCTTCTTAATAGGTTAATTTATGCTACAGATTAAACATAACCCTCTTAGCCTCTGCTTTTGCACCATATATGTAACATAAAAACACAGCACATAGAAACGGTTCTCTCTCTTCATTAATCCATCCACTCTTCTGAACAAGCCAAAGAGACTGGTAGTGGCAGAGTGACGTCAGAGTGTGCCAGCTGGGTAGTCATACACCACTTTCATAAGTTTCTCTTGTTTAAAATTTTGGGGGTTTTGATAGACTTGGTATTTTCCCCTTGAAGTTCTTTTTCTCCTATTCTGAACCCATAGAATATTGATTTTCAAGAAACTAAAATAATAAAGTTCTCCTTCACTGTTGTCCTTCACTGTACTAAAAGTATGAGTAATGTGGACTGATTGTTCAGATATCCTTGGTTCTGGATAAGACAAATGGATAAAATGCATTATATCAGAATTAACAAATTATCAGAGTCTCAAGATTAGATCTTGTTATTTTTGTATGTCTTCTTTGGCATTTGCGTTGTACCATCCCCTGAAAACACACACACAGCACAGTCTGTAATACTCACCTGAATACACACCCCGCTTTGCTTTTGTATCAGCCTGAAATCAACAGCAATACTGCATGGATTTAAAAATACCATCTTTTGATGGATTAATGACTTTCTACTAAATATATTTTCAATGTTTCAGAAAAGAAATTTCTTGATAAAGTTTTTTTTTAGACTTTTTTTTTTTTAAAGATTTACTTATTTATACATACAAGCTGGGGTACAGGCCAGAGGCGTAGGGCAGCAAGAGGTTCACCAGAGACAAAGTGGGGAGCAGAACAGGCAGATCAGAAGTACACTGCTGAGGGGAGCAGCGGCCGAGGCAGGAGAGGTCTGCTGTGCCCTGTGGGATTCTCCCCGGCTGGGCGTAGAACTCGCATCGTGTGCGGCCGTCAGCTCCACAGCGCAGCGCTCAACAGCTGTGCCACCAGGGAGGCCCTAGACTTGTTTTCTTATGTTAACAATCTACATTGAAATTATTGCTTACTCTTCCAGTCCACTTGCTTGAAAAACAAAATGTTTCATTTTGGACTGATTTGGGGGCTGTGAAGATGATTTGAGGGTTAAGAAATAGGGTTACGTCTACATTTGCGATCCAAAGCACACCAAATAGTTTTTATTAGCCATTATATTTCTTACATTTTGAGAAAGAGTTATAAGGGATCTACTCTTTCTACAGAATATAACTTTTCAAGAGGTTGAAAAACCACTGCATAGTTTTGTCCCCTGGCCGTTCTGTTTTGTTAATTTTGTTTTAGGATTTGACCTAAGTTTTTTGGCTACCAAAAAAGAACGTTTCTAAAGCTCACTTTTTGCTACTGTGATTTATCACTCAGCAGCATCGTAAGAGTTCTAGATAAACCTTCAGAGACAGTGTGATAGCATGCCTTCTGTTCCCTGAATTAGTGTGGGGGCCATGTGTGTGGCTGCTGTGTTTCTTACTACCCATTTGCTTCTTATGTTTGCCATTCCACTCTTTCCTGTGTGTGGGTGTCTGTCTTCTGTAATTTATCATTTGAGTATATTCACCTTTCTTGTGATTTGTTTTACCATGGTCCTGTTCACTGGGGTGTTGGGGTGTGTGTGTGTGTGTGTGTGTGTGTGTGTGTGTGTGTGTGTGTGTGTGTGTTCCCTCTTGGTGTGTGTGTGTGTGTGTGTTCCCTCTTGGCCATGCTGTCTCTCAGAAAGCCAGCCTCCCGCAGTTTGTACCTTCCGCGCCAGGTTTCTCTCCCTGCACCGTCAGGGGGCTTTGTCTGGGACTTCCTGGGCAAGTGAGTGTTCCGTCAGGCCATGGTTCTGTTCTAGACTGAACTGCTGCTACTGCTCTCGCTGCTGCTGGGACCTGTGGGGATGTTGCTTGATCAGAACTAAAGAACAGCCAGTTAGGTTCCAAGTTGAACTGTGCTTCCTAAATCTGCTGGTAGTGGATCAAGTGCGTGTTCTGTCTGGTAAGATCGCTCTGGTAAGATGCTGTTGATTGTGATTGTCTCAGGCTTGACTTCTTTCGTGTGGTCGCTCTCGTGCCAGAATACCGTGTCAGGGGTAGTCAGCTGGTGTGGGCCGCGTGTTAATTCAGCATGTCGAATTCATTCCTGAGGGATGTTGAGCCTTCTCAGGGAGAAAATAGAAGACCGTTGTAATCATTGACCTATAGAAAATTCTTAGAATTTTTTACAAATTTCCCAGAAATTATTATTTAAAGACCTCCAACATTTACAGGTTTCTATTAAATCATGAATTCTCAGACCTATTCTTTGTGGCCTTGAGAATAAGCAGAATCGCTTACATTTTTCTTACAGAACAATAGTAGTTCCTTTCAGAAATGGTTGCTTGTTGAATGTTGGAATTAAAAAAAAAAAGAGGATTGTGTAAGCCCACCCGTAATAAAAACCACTTGTTGATTAAATCTAAGAAATACTGCTTCTAAATTCATATTCCGTACAGTAAGTAGTGTGTGTAAGAATTCAGCCAGAGAGGCAGAACCAGCACGATTGTGGGGGACTGGCTAAGCAGGTCTTGAGAGCTCTACAGCAGCATGTTAGGGAGAGATCAGCGGCAGACTAGAACTCCTCTGCGCATGTGCTGGAACTGTGTCCAGGTGCAGAAGTTTTTGTCTCATGGAGAAACCTTAGTCCTGCTTTTAGGGCCTTGCAAAGGATTCAGTTATGCCCAATCCAGTTACCTGGGATAATCTTCTATACTTAAATGGATTACGGACTTTAATTACATCTGCAGAATACCTGCATGGCAACATCTGCCTTAGTGTTTCATTAAGTAAGTAGGCGCTGTGGCCAGGCTAAGTTGATATTTCCGGAAAGTCATTACTTGGTGGTTTTGGATATTTTTATAGGTTAATTTATGGGAAAGACAACAGCAACAAACCTAGAGCTTTCTATGTAGTTATATAGAGTGATTTAGGTTAGCTTTAGAAACCCTGGATTTAACTGAGATTTTCTCTTCTAAAGTGAACATATTAAGAATTTCTGTTTAGATTCATAATGAAAAGGCTTTTCTTTGGCATAATGGGTAAAATACTTTGAGAGGAGAGTAATGTAGGCTGATTGGATTCTGATAGAATTGTTTGTTGTCTGCTCTTTCACTCATGCTGGCAGATGTCCATGTCTTGGCGATATATAGGGAGTGCTGTTTGCCACGCTGCCTGCCCTGTGTTGCTTCGGAGTTTAGCTTTTGTGTTTCCTTTGTTACCTTTTTTACTAACGTAGAAATACTAACAAATCTACTGAGTTTGGTATTTCGAGCAGAAATCCTCAGCTTAATCTGAGGTTTATTTAGATTCAGTTCAGTATCGTTTAGAAATTTATATGTTTAGAGTAACCAGCCATCTTCTGATTTTCATATAGAGTAGGTATTAAGATTGCCTTTGATTTATCGAAGTTAGGAATTTCAGGTGACCTAAAGCATAGTAGACTCTATTATTTTGTAGCTTAAAGAATTAAGAGAAAATTTGCTGTATTTCCTGATTTGTGTGAAAATACTAACTGGGATTTTAATTGATACAGATTTCATTTTGGGTGTGTTTTGAAGTTTAGCCAGAGGGATAAACGTGAAAAGGAAAGGCTACTTTCCTGTAAACCTCTAATCTATGGAAACCCTCAAGTTCTTTTTAATCTCTTACTTCTTTTGACTTGTTTATCTCCCTTTAAATACGCATCTCTAAACATCACTCTTAATAAGATTTATAATTAAGTTTATGAAAATAATAGCCTGTTTGTGAGTTTTTCTCCCTACAACCCACCCTCTTTACCAGAAAATGTATATAACTTTTCCTTCTTCATCAATTAATGATTTAATTTTTCTATTTGGGGGGGCCCTAGTTTGCTGCTCACGCTTCAGGGCTTTGGGGATACCGCAGGGGTGCCATACACAAAATTGGTGCCTTCGTGAAGTTTCTGATCTTTAGGTTGACCTAAATTTTTTTTTTTGGACTTTTCACTGGGAAAATGAACTTTATTTTTGTGATTATATTTTATATTGGTATAATCCATCCGGGCATATGTGCCACAATATATATAATCTGAAAATGCAAACCTATGTATTTAGTCTTCATATTGGTAGATATTTTTCTATATAGAGATCCTGAATTGATACTCACTTTGATTTCTTCCAGGATCTACATGTACACATTACTATTAAGCTGTTTATAACTTTGGCAAAATCAGTGTGTAGTTCATTGGTGCAGTGGTTCCAATTAGAGAACAGTTTCCTTTGAGTTTCCGTGCCTTGGACTGATAAAGTACAGCGTCAGTGAATACAGCCGTGATGTAGCTGGAATACACGAGAAGTGACTGCTACTGTGGGGCTGATGTGTGTTCTTTCTTGAGGGAGAATGGGCAATGTTTAAAAAGGAAATAAAAAGGGAAAAGATGTTAGAGTATTATAGCTAGAGATGACTGCTTCTTTACCTGATCCTACTTGCTTTAGCTTGCTTTCTGGGGAAGCTGCTAGTTTCTTCTTCCTCCTTGATGAATTTCACTGATTCCGTTTAAAAGGCAGCTTTACATGCATAGTCAGTTTTATTAAGTTAATCACCCCAAAGTTTCTTGTGGGCATAGCACCTTATAATGTGTCACTATAGTCTTGATAAGAAGTTTCGTTTAGTGGTTACTTTAGTTTTACTTGAAATTGTTCACATTGGAATTATATACAGTTACTCCATGTGCTTATTTTTTCTCTTAAAAAATTTATTTCCATCAAGCTACTGCTTGACCCCAAAGTGAAATGACTCATGAATAATAAAATAGGTAAAAAGACAAATGCTCACTGTTGACAAAATGGGAATAACTTACTTTTTCTGTGGATTTACCTGTGTCTTACGTAAAACCTTCATCCATATAAAAGGTTTCAGTTAGTGTCATTGTTGATCTAAAATTATTCTAACTTACTATATCATAATCAGCCAAAATTGAAAGTCATTGGGAACAATTCTTTGACGAGAAACCTACCTCTACCTACCTGCCTTTGAACATTGTCTGCATTTTACATTATTTTATATATGCCAAAGATCTGTGGATTTTTATCATTTACCTTAAGATTCTCTAAGTATCTTAGAATATACAAAAAATGCCCAGGTGAGAGATGTCAGTTGGCTTCTGTTCTTACATGGGCCTACCTCACTGTGTATTGAGGGTGAGGAAGTCATTTATTTCTGCTTTCCATCTTTTCCATATATAATGGGGTTAATCTCGTCACCCTCACCTTTCGTTATTCTCACGATGACTTTCAAAAACTTTGGTTTTAAGTGCTAAGACATTAGAAAACATTAAAGTACAATTTGAAATGGTGCTTGCATTCAAGAAATAAATATCTTGTGTTAAATTATAAAGAAAATTTAGATGCGAAAGACAGTCTAATGGCACTGGCCTTTGGAAGTCTAAATATTTGGAGGATAATACTAATTCAGTGAAATTGATTAATTAAAAATAAAACTGCCTGTTAATGTAAGAAGTAATAATGGACCCTGGGGGCTTCATGCTATACAAGAGTCTTAAGCATGGCTACTTTGCATCTCAACCGCTGAGTAGTATGGGAGATGAGTGGATAATTAGAAAGCTGTTTGTTCTTGTTCATTATTGCTGTTAGATTGCACCATTTGAGATGGGTTTTAAATTTTAAAAGAAGTATTGGTCGTAATTAGGAAAAAAGTTTTTGCTTCCATATTTGACAAAATTGTTTCATAAATTTTTCCAAAAAAATTAGTTCTGCATTCGATAGATTAACTGAAGCTGTCACTGTTTTTCTGCTTTTACGCATGGTTAATGTGGATCCACGAAATGGAGTGGGGTGGGAAGAGAAAGGTCAGTTATAAGGCGCGTGTATAAAGTGAAGCCAAATAAATTGTCAGGTAACAATCAGCTACTCAAATGAAAGTGGAGCAACAGAGCTCTTATTTTCCTTTGTGTTTGAGGAAGTGATTTTTTTTTTCCCCTGCCCTAGGAAATGGTAAATTTTAGACAAATTATTTTTTGAGATTCACATTAAGATGCATGGTGTAATCTAATATGAAAACACACTTGTTGAGAATTGAAAAACTGAAATTACTAATTTTTAGTGCCTGTGCAGAATGTGTGCGACTCCTTCCCCTTCTCTAGTCTGGTGCTTTGTGTTTTGTCTGTCTCTGAGCAGTATTTTTTCCGAATATTGTCCTTATTAATTCTTTCTAACTTTCTCTTTCACATCTTCTTGCTGGATTTGCTGTTTCCTTCAGTCTCACCTCAAGGTCAGTATGCTTATATAAAACAAAGATGTGCAATAGAGCTTTGCAAACTAACATTCTTAAATCTTTAGTAAGAAACTGAAATGATAGAACTTATTCCAGGAAAGAGATTTTTAGATATCAAGTTTTGAGCAGGTAAAATATTAGGAGTTTTAGATTTACCGGAAGAGTATGGATTCAAGTTTCTATTCTTCACAAGCCAGAGAGAAATGAAGGTGAAAAGAGCCAACAGGGAATGAGGAGAAAAAAATTGTAATTTAATTAAAATTTCATCAGTGACATTCTGGCTATCATGAAGAGGGTAAAATGCAGCATGAATGATGGCGACTCTGCCCTAAGCAGGACTTGTGATTACACAAGTTTCCACTTGTAGAACGAGTAACATGTTTGCTGGGAAAGGGAAAGAGTAATAAGCACATTAAGACATCTGAAAAGGCCAAAACCAAAACAAAGGCACTCCAAAACGCAGAACTTAACTGTGTAAGGAAGTAATTATAATACGGTATGATAGTTAAGGGCCTTTGTACTAATTATGGGAATTTGGATTTTATTATGCAGTCAGTGTGAATCTAACAAACATAAAAAGCGGGGAATGTAAACTAGACTTTTATAATTCAATTGCCTGAATACTGAATTTCCTTCCCTTTGCCCCCTTGCCTTACTCACCATCTCTGAATACTGAATTTCTATAAATTAAGTCATGTTCAACATAAAATCTGAAACCTTCTGGCTAAAGACACCTCAAAAGGGGAATGCAGATGTTTTTGTAATGAAAATAAATTGTCTTTAAATTGTCATGTTTTTAAGTTACACTCTTAATTTTTTTGTCTCCCTCTGATTGCCTGACCCACCCTTTATTAATGAAATGAGAAAATTTGAGTTTTATTCTTTCATTTATTTCATTTGAATGCTTCAGTGATTAGCAGTCTTCTGTGCAATTGTTATAAAGGTTTTTACTGTATTTTAACCAGAACTTATGAAGAAAACCACTCATGAAATTTTCTGATCAGCAACATTTGCACTGAGAAAAAGAATGACCTTATTCTACTTAACACCTCGATTCCCACAGTAGCCTCCAACTATTATCTATTCACTATGTATCTGACAGAGAAATGTCCAAGCTGGATGTGTTTTTAAACTGAGCTCTGTGAAATAACCAGGTGAAAAACAATGGGGGCGGTGACTTTTTTGCATACACGGTAAACTGTTGTGCACTATGATCGAGGTGTACATTCATAGGTCTTATCATTGTCCTAGCTTGGGTGGTGAAGGAGAGGGAAATGGATTAATATCTCCAAAAGCTCTTTTCAGTTGGAAAGACAGAAATAAGATAGCAAGAAATAAAAGTCCACGTTGTCTGTTTCATTTTTCTGTCCCTGCTAGCACTTACTTTTTCCTAGGTTACTGGGCCAGGAATCTCCGTAGATAGGATATCCACTAAGAATGCTGATTGAGTACTTGCTTCATTCTGTGAGCCCTAAGGTATATAACAGAAAAGTGTGAAAGAGAGAAGAAAATTAAATGTAGTGGGAAAAAGAATAAAATTTTAAAAGGGAGAAAATATAGAGGCAGGACAGGAAGATGTATACATTTATTTCTCTTAGTACCACAACGGACTAGAAAATCTAAGGTTATATTCTCTATTTTAGGCCCTATGCCCTATGATTAAAAGCTAAGATAATTCATGAAATAAATGAATGTTCGCCATAAAAATGCTGGCGGCTTTTCTATGCCTTACAGGATAAATCAGGAAGAAATTCAGGGTGAGTAAAATAGAGCAATGCCCCCACCCTTATTGTGAAAGAATGAAAACAATTGTCAATATATTTATTCTGTCATAGGTCCAGAAAATCATAGATCTAGAAAAGCAAGTTTTAAGACCCAGGGTTACTGTGTTTCTCTGTTTTCCTCCCCCAGATTCAGACTTCTCAGCACAGTACAGTCCTTACACTGTGTCAGATCCTTGGTGTTTTTAAGAATTTATGAATTTTGAATACACCAACAGTGCGTGATTCCTTTCTTTACGTGATTGGGGAACCAGGCAGTGACTGTCCTAGATAAACAGCTCCACGAGTCACACTAAAGTATGTAAGAATAGGTCCTCTGCTTTGCTGTCCTCTGATCGCGTGTCATTTCCTTTTTCCGTTTACAAGCTCTGGCCAGCTTGATGAAGGACAGATTTTACGTCGTTTGTGTTTCCGCAGTCTGTTCTGCACACTTCGAATGCTCAGAAGCACCAGCGTCCTTGGCAGCCAACGCCCATGCTCTGCACATTTTCTACACACCTTGCCCAGTTCGGTGTTGTTGCGTTACTCTGATGGATGCCACTTTGGGCCAACACGGCGTGGTAGTCTTCAGATTTCCGCAGGGCTGGGCAGTTGATGGCTAGTGTAGCCAGTTTTGCTCTGCCTCGTCTGCTCATTCCAGAGTCTGTCTTTCCACTTTCTTGAAGAGTCGGAGCCTAGAGTTGATTGACTCTGGCCACTTTTTCATCTTCGTTGCAGCCACCATCTTCCTGGCCCCAACCCAGGGCAGCTGCTGCAAGGCCCGGGAGAGAGAATAAGGGGCAGGTGTCATTTCTTAGGTGTGGGGGATTTTGTAGTGGTTCTGGCTGGAGTCTGCTATGTGTTTCAGTGTCTTGTAGATCGTTTGTCAGAATCCCCCCCCCCGGTCAACTCTCAGTTCAGTTGCTCTCAGGGTCTCCCACCCAAGAACTCTTGAACATGGTACAGCAACATGTGACGATTTTTAACCTCTTATTGTCTTTACTTTTCTCCTTCTGTGGCTCAGAGTTCGTGGTCCAGCATTGTAATCACTTCGCTAACCGCCCTTAAGTTAGTTCTGCTCTTCCTCTAACGCACTTGCCATGCAGAGCCCTGGCAACAGTCAGCCTCTGCTGCCTCTGCGCTGAGCATCTGGGGTCTGCGTCAGGAAACAAATCACAGAACTGTGCTGCAGGCCTCCCTTCAAATTTATGGTCACAAAGCTCAAATGTGCTCCCAGTTGTATAGGCAGTTCTAATAGAAATGCCTGTTAAATATGATTTTCCATTCTCTGAGATGATTATATCATGCTCTCTCTTGTCAAATCTACAAAATCCCTTTCTTGCCACTCAAAACTGCTGACTTCACATTGAGAAAATGAAAATAATCAGATTCTGTTCTCAGCATCTTCCCATGTTTAAATCTGCCAGCTCAGGTGCATCTGTACCTGTGCATGTTGCTTGTGCTTCTCCCATGTCCCTGTTCTAAGTTAGCTCTACCATAGACCTTTCCTGGAACTGCGTGCTAGTCCCCCAGCTCAAGTACTCTGCTGCCTCAGTTACCCTTTTCTCCTCCTTATTTTCACATTTTGCTCTCTCCTGGTTCATTGTCACAAGCATGCCTTAAAGTTTCTACCCTAAAGCAATTTTGTTGCAATATCCATTGTAGCTGTACTCCACTTTCTCTTTTCCTTCTTAAGAATCCCTTTAACGAACTGACTAATACCTACCCGCATTTTCTCACATTTGTTCAAGTTCATCAAATCAGGCTTCTATTTTTATCTACTTTTAAAAATCTGGGTTCATCACTTCCCCGAAACTGCTCTTATTAGGGTAATCTAACATTGCCAGGTCCAAAAATCACTGTATGTCGCTGTCTGACTTTTCCCTTTCTCGAAATGCTGTTTTCCTTTGGCCTCTCTGAGAGCACATTCTTCTTACTTTGCCCCTCCGTCACTTGTCGTTCCTCTTCTGTTATTATTCCTTTTATTTTTTTCCCATTGTGCTTGTCTCCATCTGACACTTTGTGTTTTAATTATATTCTCTATCTCAGTGAACTGTAAACTCAGCAAGGGTTGAGCTTTTTGTTCGCGGAGATATGCCCAAAGATAGTGCCTGGCATATAGAGGTGTACATCAACTGTTTGTTGAGTTAATGGTCATGGGGGTGTTTTGAGAACCAGCATTTAAGAAATGAGCTTTCTATCCAAACACTTCAACTCAGTAAACTTTGAGTAACTGCTCTGAGACAGGCTTCCCTCACATATGTGACAGTATATAAAGTAAGTTCCTTGCAGCATGAAGATCAGTGTTTAGTGAGAGCAAACATGAAAATAAATGAATTTAGATGTAAGATTCATTATCATGCCGTTTCCTTGCTGATTAAAATATTTGAATTGATAATTTAAAATATTTTTTAGATGTTGCAGCATTTACAGAAAATCCTACATTGTGAATGATTTCACATTTTATAGTAATCTCAGTTTTCTTTTAAATTAAGGCTTATTTTTTTTGGCTCTTGGAGATACAGTTTCATAAAAATAAAACCCTTATTTAAAGCAGCTGTGAAATAACCCCAACACGTATCAGTCAGACATAATATGTACTGTTATCTCCTAAATATTAGATACTTCAGTACTTTCTGGTCACGTGTAATATGAAATTCTTAAATCAAGTTTAGGTAAATAGATAGTATCATACAATTTTATATCTTATTTTTATTTTATTTTTAATATTCATATGATTTAAATGAAGTTACTCTTGGGAAGGTGGAGGACAGGGAGAGTTTGCATGTGTAATATATATTCTCTGTGTGTAGCCAAAAGTCATGTATGATACAGGTTTTTAATAGGTAGATATTTATTTGTAACATTTAATACTTTAGTAATATCATTTTATTTCCAATTAGTGTATTTTTATGTTGTTTGCCTTGCTTAAACTGTTACTCTCCAGCTTACACACTGTATGTACACACGTATATTCTCTCTCTGGGTAACATTTTATATATAATGTCAATGTTAATAAGGTGTACACACACACAATGGAAGAAGGTTTGGTAGGAAAGAGACATGAGGAAAGAAATTGGTTTAACTTTCTTCTTTTTTCTTTGTTGTCTGAATATATGAAATCATTTTATTGACATGTTTAATTATCCTATAGTCTGTAAAGTAAAAAATGTAGAAAAGCCACAAGAGAGTTAAAGAAAGCAAATTGAAAATACAGAAAAAGAAAATGGATTGAGAAAAAGAAAAATTATGTGCCACCAAGTACTGCATCCTATCTAGTCTGATAAAACTGAATGTCCTATTTTGAGGTACAGCTATATCTCCTTTCTTAAAAAGATAACTTAAAAAGTTTTAAAATATTTCACGTTTACTATAGAAAATTTAGAAACTACTGAAAACCATATAGAATAAAATTGAAATACCCTAATTTTTTCTTTTTAGATGTTTTACTAGTTTTCTAGGTTATAGAAATATGCTCTGTAATCAGCTTAATACCTATTTTTTTACTTAGCATTTTATCAGGTGTTTTTGGAATAGACGGAGCTAATCATTGCAATTATATCATCAGTGGTTCGAAGATCAAAATAATCATTTAAAAAAGTACATAAAATTGGGGTGGTACTTGGGATAGATTTAGGGCAATGGGTATTTTAATTCTCTTTTCTGAAAAACTACTAAAACATTCTGACCTAGTTCTGTGATGTGGGAATAAAGTTAGGATAAAGAAAAACCACTCACTCTCAGATGTATGAGGAAAAGTACTAGAGAATGAAATTGGCTTTGTATGATTCAAAAGTCGAGTCTGTAATATCTCTCTTCTAACCAAGAAATAGTCAAATGATTTTAATTAGGTTTCTTTCTCCATGTTCCATAATACTCCAGATAAGCAAACTACTGCTACAGGCATTAGTAGTTGCCAGTACCATCTGAGATAATTTATAGATGCAAGGCGAAAAAATACTTAGCAGGATTAAAATTTTTTCTTTTAAAAAATAGCAAGCAAAATCTCTGTATCTGGCAAACTAATGTTATGAGAAATGTAATTTTGGGAAAGAGCAGTTTGATTCATGAAAATGGAATTTTACTTCATTTCTTTGTCTTATCTAATCAAAGATCCTAATCCGTTTTTTCCATTAGTTGATATGATTGGTATCAGATTAAATAAAAATTGAAATATTAGGACTGGATACTATGGAGTGAGGAGAATCAAATATAAACATTCCATTTTTATTTCTGGTAGAGACTGGAATTATTTTCTGTGGCTGAATCTTTCTGTTGATATGCAAGATAGCAGAAAGTAGAGTTCTGAAATGTGACTTTTGAATAACTTTTCAGTATTCACTTCTATCAGAGAATGTTTTTTTAATCTTACTATGTTACTAATTAACTGCTTTATTTTAAAGAATTAATTATAATTAAAAAGTGATGCTGAGGAAGTATTTAGAAATTGTCTTTATTTCGGGGGCTGGTGGGGGCAACTGCAGATACAGAATTATAGCCAAATCATCCAAAAGAGAAAGTATTTTCAATTTGATTATAAAGAGGATTTCAGTTTTGTTTTTGACAATATCACTGTTTTTGACAATATCACTATTGTTTTGACAATATCTCTATATCCTATGAGAGACCTTTGTTACACAAAATAATAGAAATGCCAAATTTTTTTCATTAGTTTTATGAATGCGTAGTTGAACTGGAAGGAAGTAGAGTTTATAGAGATCATCTTCTTGCAGAATATAAACTGGGGTCTATTGCCTGATAAAATTGGCTTAACGTTAGAAAATCTCAAAAGCGTGTCAATAAGTCCACATTTATTCACAACTAAAGGGACAGCAACTTTGGGCAGACAAGGAATAGATTAAAAATTTCTGCAGAAAAAAATCTATAATAAATATCAGTACTGGTGAAATATAAAAGTATTTGAAGAGAAAGGCAGAGATAACCACTCTTACTACTACTTTTCATCATAGTTCTGGAATATTTAACCAGTTCAATAAGATAAAAAAGAGGAGATTATAAAGACTGAAAAGAAAACAGACAGCATCATATTTATATAGCTGTCTGCATAGAAGACCCAAAAGAATCCACAGAAAAATTAATAGAACTAGTGGAAGCATTTCCCAAATTTGTCAGATATAAAACTCATCTATGGAAATCAAGCATGCATGTGTATCTGCCAGCAAGAAAATGTTACAAAATTTAATTTTAAAAATATCATTAAAATAATGTATTCAGGATAAGTTCATCTGTGCGTGGAATGAGTCCAAGGGTTAGAAGGACAGTTGAGAGGTGTATTTTGACACAGAAGAGCCTTGGCTGCCACACCCTCATTCACCGATGGGCCTTTGTAAGACGGAGAGCAGCCCTTCCGTGCCTTCCGGTGGGGCTGTATGTTGAGTACAATGCCATTTAGTATTCTTTAATCTATTCAGATCTTTAAAGCTAACTCCTAGTATCTAGAAGAAGAAAAATAAAAGAGGAGATTAAGAAATAAGGGCCTCCCTGGTGATGCAGCGGTTAAGCGCTGCGTGGTGGAGCTGTCGGCAGCAGCGATGCGAGTTCGAAGCCCAGCTGGGGAGATTCCCCCATGGCACAGCAGACCTCTCCTGCCTCGCCCGCTGCTCCCCTCAGCAGTGTGTTTCCGTCGATCTGCCTGTGCTGCTCCCCACTCTGTCTCTGGTGAACCCTCTTACCTCCCCACATCTCTGACCTGTACCCCAGCTTGTATGCAAAACCAATAAACAGATCTTTAAAAAAAAGAAAGAAACAAGTTAAATGACATATCAAGGAACAAATAGAAAACCCAAATTACGAGTCATTTCACAGTGCCACTGACTCAGTTTTTTTAACAAGTCAGTGGTGTTATAAAAGGGGATGGGAAGGAAATGAGAGATTTTTCTCTAAATTAGTAGAGACTGAAGGATTTGTGGACCTTTTTGAGATTCTGATTTAAAAAAACTAAAATATTTTTTGAGACAGCTGGGGAAATAGGCGTATGGACTGGATATTAGAATTATTAATTTTGTTAATAGTTACATTGTTGAACACATACTTGTTTCTAGAGTACTCTGTAAAAGGAACTGTATGCAATGACATGATATATGCAATTTAAAATGACAGTAAAACATACAAGATTTTTCTTACCTTAAGTAGGGAGGTAGTGAAATAGTATAGGGAGAAGAACAGAGTAACTTCAGAAGTAGCTTTATTTTTCTTTTGCTTAAGCTGGGTTCCGGGATCTTTATATCATTAACTATGATATCAGGTGACAGATACATGCGTATATAGACACACATACACTATATATAGCTTTTTGAATAAAATATTTACTCATAATAAGATTATAATTTTATTACAAAATTTTAGTCTGCAGTTTTGCTATTTCACAGCATCGATGTCAGTAAACTGTTTTCATATGCTGAACCTAAATCTCCTACTTGTTTTCTTTTCCCTGTCATTTCAAAGTCATGCTTGCTTTAGTTTTATGCCTTCATTGTGCTTCATTAAGTTACATGCTGAAACATCATTACTATTACTCTTTCGCTACGACTAGTATGAATGAATTTTAAAGGGTTAAAAAAATTTTGCAGCAAGAATTCTTGGTTGATTTTCAGCTGTTGATGGCGTCAGTCATGTCAGTCTGTAAAGAAGCATACTCTTTTCTCTGCATATATATGCAAAATGTGATTTCGCTCCTCCTATTAATAGGCAAGTGAAAGACCAGAATAAGAAGGTAGCAACCCTGAAGCACAAGGAGCAGGTGGAAAAGAAGAAGAGCGCACAGATGCTGGAGGAGGCCCGCCGCAGAGAGGACAACCTCACCGACAGCTCCCAGCAGCTGCAGGTCAGACGCGGGGCCCTGGAGGGCTGGCGGAGAGCGGCGCCGTGGCTGCCTGCCGTTTCTCTCCTCCTTCCTTCTCCTCTTTTCTCTCTTTCTAACCCTGCTTGCTGCCTTCCTGTCAGACCAACTCTTACGCAATAAAGGAATGACTTTCAATAGAACAGGCAAGTTTTATTCCACAGTTTTTTGAGGACATCTCAGCATAGGAGAAAGTGCCTCTTGCTCAGGTCGAGCGCGTTTGTTGGTAAGTTCCGTGTCAGTGTGATGAGTGGGTCTGTTCCGCTTCATGATGGTGAGTATAACTCTTCCCCCGTTTCCTTCACTCAGCTGTATTGCTAAACTTGGTTTGTGCTTGTTTAACTTCTTTCCCTTTGCTTTTCCTTCTGAATCTCCTTCCCCACCATTCTTCACCTCCCCCACCCCCATATTCTTCTTTCTGTTCTTTTTGAAAATTCATATTGGAGAGCGTATTTTACATCATACTTGATTATTCAGTGGAGTGATAATTGAAGTGCAAGCCTAGTTAGTTACAGATTTGTTAAATCAGGCTCTGACAGTGGCGATTAGGGCTGATGAGGTGCCCAGCACTTGGCACTAGGCCATGGGCAGAGATTGTCTCTGGCCTTCACAGTTGCCTCGCGGCGCAGGTAGAATCATGCACATTTTGTAGATGAGGAAAGTAGACTCAGAGACATTGGATTACTTTCCTAAGTGCTACAACTTTAGTGTCATGATTTAACTGAGCCTTTCCGGTCTCCGTTAAGTGAATGAAGTTCAGGATGCGGGTGTAGGTTTTGGAGAGGAGAGCCACGCGCTTGCCGGGCACTGAAACACTCGCTGACACAGCTAAGCCCTTCCCAGGTTGCTTTCTCTCAGCAGTTTTCGACTGGGTTTATAGAGTGTTGGTGCCACAACAGCACAATTAGCAAATCCTTGCCAGGCAGATTTGGAGGAGTTTATGTAGCTCTGTTCTTTTTAGACTTTACCACAAATTCATTTCAGACATGAAAGTGTTACTACTTAATACCTTCTTCTTTTTTCTTTTAGTTAACTTTTATTGATTATAAAATACATACTCCTTTTAGGTACAGTATAAATCTCCTGAAATATACCAGTCTTTTGAAAAAAACGCAAAACAGCTTACCAACTTTCCCTCATACCTGCCAACAACAGTGGATAATGTCAGTTCTCTCTCTCTCTCTCTCTCTCTCTCTCTCTCTCTCTCTCTCTCTCTCTCTCTCTCTCTGCCAGGCTTGATGGTTAGAAAATATTTAATTTTGTTTTAACTTGTTTCTCTAATTACCAGTAAGACTGAATATTTTTACATGTCTTAAAATCCTTGTACAGAATTTTTCTTTTTGTCACTCCCTAAATAATACCGTGTAACAGCTATATTACATGCTATTTATATTGCAAGTGACCTGGCGCTCTGGGGGCGGATTTACACTGGTTATCTGCACGTACAGCCATTTTCTGTAAATACTTTAGCATCTGTGGATTTTTTAATCCATGGGTGATCC
This sequence comes from Scalopus aquaticus, assembly GCA_004024925.1. Classification (NCBI taxonomy): domain Eukaryota; kingdom Metazoa; phylum Chordata; class Mammalia; order Eulipotyphla; family Talpidae; genus Scalopus; species Scalopus aquaticus. Next base: position 102,366 of record PVIJ01001072.1, read on the forward strand.
TGGCTACTATAACCTCTTGCTTCTTCTTTATGTAAGCCAGGATAAATTATGTTTATCTTCTTTAGGGAATGTTGTTTTAGAGTGAGTAAGTGACTTTCCCAAGGTGTTTTAGTAAGTGGAAGGTACCAAGGTTAAGAAGAAGCAGAGCTGGCGGCACGTGCAAGCTGTACGAGGCCGTGACTCACTCAGAATCGTGGAGAGCAGTGGGCACCAGGCAGGCTGTTTCGATCTGATCTCAGCTCTTTGAGTAACTAGCTTTGCTGCTCAGTTCTTATCTCTGTGATTGCAGGGACCGCCCTGTGGTTATATCCATATTGTGATTGCTAAATCTGCTTCCCTTCTGAAAGAAGGGAATTTGGGGAGAGGTGGGTAGTTCTAGGATTGAAGCAGGAAACGTGCAAGATAAGCTGAGGTCAGTGGTTTTCAGACGCTTGTGTGCATTCTAGTCTCCTGGAGAACTTTCCACCACGCAGATTGCTGACCCTGCCCCCAGGGTTGCTGATTCAGTGAGTCTTGGGTAAGCTCCAAAATTTGCATTTCTAGTGAATCCCCTGATGGTAATGACACAGCTGGTCCAGAAGCCATACTTTGAGAGCACTGCACTCTAGCTTCATGTCACTCTGAGACCCAGAAGCTGCCAGATGCTGCTGGGGTCAGATAAGGAGGGCAAAAGAACAAGGTTCAAGTGTGGTCACTACCCAGTGGTGAACAGTTTGAACATAAAAAAGGATTTATGAGTAGTAATTAAACACAGGAAATGTCTTTAAATCTGAAAGTTTCATGAGGATGCTGTAAAAAAACATTTTGAGATTTTGAGGGTACCAACTTATCCTGAGTAGTTAAAAGCAAAGGAAAGGATGAAACAGTTACCTTTTGTAGGGAAGGTATTTAGGGAAGGGAAACAAACTATTGACCACATTAAGTTCCTTATGGAAGCATTCCAGCTAATAAATGTGGAAGGGATGTAAAATTCGGAAAGATGCCATTTGTACCTACTAAATAAGAGTGGATTTAGGTAGCTGTCATCAGTGCTTGCTGAAATTACTAGGTGAAATTTTGATGGAGAACGGGATGGCCCAGGATGATGTCCACTGATAAATCTTTGAATCCCTTCATGACAGACAGACGTCCCAGGTGCTGCTGGGATGGAGGGTGGGAGGCCCACAGCCTGTGTCAGAAGACTTGGGCCTGACTCTGAGACCCAGTCAGGCCGACTTAAAGAAAGATGAAGCAGTAGAGGAGTATGTTAACAACCTGTAGTGGCCTTGTCGCCGAAATCCATCTTATGAGAAATTCTACATAGCAAATCACTTGGTTTCTTTAATAAGTAGCAAGGGAGAAAAGAAGGAAGATGGGTATTAAAGATTTCAAATTCAGAAACATAATTTCAAGCAAATATATGTAGTACTTACATGGATTCTGATTTAAACTAATTGTAGAAAAGTCAGCACGGGAGATGTGAATATTTGTCAGGATACCAAATTATAACATTTTTTAATTTTTTAAGCTATTGTGACATTGTTTAATGTAACCAATTAGATACATATCAAAGTATTTACAGATGAAATCTTACAAGTTCTGGTGTTTATTTTTTAAATTTTCATTGGTGGTGGAGAAAGGGAGCATTAACCTGTTTTTGACAATTATTGAGGCTGATGAGGGTGACGCGGAATCCTTTATGCTGTTCTCTATATTACGTGTATGTGTAGCAAATTTCCTGATATCAAAAGAAGAGATTCCACTTTATCTCTTGAACCTATTTTCCTTTCTGTAAAAGTGAGTTATGGATAGTGAGACTTACATGGACTTTAGTTTGTCTTTTAGTTCTAAACTAGCCTATTTGAACATTTATTTACACGGCCTTTTGGTAGTCTTTGTCTTTTTCTTCTTCCCTTGAGATATATTTTTTATTTTCTCCAAGTATAATTTTATCTTATATTTTTGTTTTTCTTGGAGTTGATTTCCTCAGTTCAACTCAGGTCATATGCCTTTGTTTTTTTGTTGTTGTTTAACAGTTATAGTTTTTAGTAGTAGTCTAGAGAAATTAATGCATAGCGTTTAAATTTGCTTATATACATCCAAGTTTTTTTTATAAACCTTAATTTGTCTCACTTCAGAAGAGTAATATGAGTTTGCAGTTTACTTTTTAAAAACTTAATATTATGTCAGCGAAACATTTCCATGAATCTATTTTCATAATGAAGCTGATACTTTATTATCAGTTGTATCCAAAGGTCACTAAAAGTTCTTTTGCTGACATTTTATTTCTAGTTTTCACTGGAAAAAATTTGTACAGATAATTTTTCCCAAATGGGTGATTTCTTTGGGTATTTGCAGAAAAAATAAAATGTGTGAAAGTGAATGGAGTTTTGAAGTGTTCTCAAATTTCTGTTTAGGTTAGGTGAACTAATCATAATACAGTATCTTAAGCAATATATAGACATTCCATTTTCTCCATATCGTCTTTGATGCCATTTGTTTTTTTGCTCATTTTGCACACAAAATGGTATCTTCAGATTGTTTAACATTTAATTTCTTTAATGAAACTCTTTATTTTTCAGATAATGAAATTTCCCACTTCTCACATGTCAGTTGGTTTTCTAAAACGGTCTTCAGGAGCTCTGCATAGTACCTACTCTGAATTGATATGTTAAATAAGTTCAGTAATGATGTGTGTCGTATTTATTTTTCCCTTTCAGTCATTTTCCTTATGATACTTATATTTTGTTATATAAATCTTTTTTAAAAAGTCTCCTAATATGCCTGCCTTGTCCTTTGAAGGCTGTTTTGCTTTTCGTTTGTCTCCCACCTACAACAGCATCAAATACACTAGGTTTTCTACTTCATTAGCTGCATGTGTAGGTAGCTGTTTGTTTACTATATTTCTTTTTTTTCCAACTGCCCCAAAATAAGCTCTTTATTGCCATTGCCTTGTTTCTTGTGATGTTATCCTTTCTCTTCATAAAATATGCCTTGGAAGGGTAGTAAGAGGTTAATTCATAAAAACCGAAGTGAAAGACATAATTCAGATTCAGAATCATCAGTGCTGTTGAATAGCCAGCCGCCTGGTGTTTACTGTATTTCTTTGATCTATATGGAATTTATTTTGTTGCATTTTATAAAACACATTAAAAGTTTTCTTTCCTTTCCTGATAACCAAGTCCCTTAGCAGCATTTATAAATAGGGATTCTTTAAAAACATATTTATCTGGTTAATAATATCCTAAATTTTACAGAAATTTCTGTTTAGTTTTAGATTCAAGATTGTGTTGTTCTTAATCCATATGTTTACAAAGTTGGTAGGGCATCTCTACCATAGTTAATTTTATATCAAACCATTTTTCCCCTACATAACTTTTACAGTGTCTTTTGGGCTTCTTTAATTATATTTAATTATATTTTCACTTGCTGTTTATTCATTCATGGCCCAGCAGGGACTTATTTTTTTTCTCCTTTTATTCATAACTGCTTTTATTCTTTAACATGTTAAAAGGAAATGATTATTTGGAGTAAAATGTCACAAATAGGAATTTCATATCCAGATAACAAATTATTAAAGATCACCAAGAAAATTTAATGAAATGCCAAACAATTTTTAAAAGGATAAAAAAAATCAACAAATGCATTTAGTGTATCATGTATAAATTGAAGATAACGTTGATTGCTTCTTTATATGAAGACTGGTGACACAAATTGTAGAGCTGTCTCAAAAGATACTGAGGATTAACGTGAGGATTTGTGTGAAAGTGTGTTTGCACCAGTATGTTAACAAGATTGGCTATGTGGTGTGTGTAACATGTAGTGGTATGATGAGGGGAATGAGAGATTAATTTTCATATAAAAGTACCCATTTCATCAGAAGAGAAAATTTTTTAATTTTCCTAATGGAATTCTGTGAGAAATTTGCTTCATTGGAATTGATTTAGCGTAGTTTTCAACTTGGGGGTCCTTTGGCCCTCAGGGGACATTGACATATTCATTCGTTGCAGCTTGGGGTAGGTGGTGTTGACGTCTCTGGTAGCTCAGAGAGCTCGCTGCTCAGCATTCACAGGGCAGCACCCACAGCAGGGCTTTATTCAGCCTTAGGTGGGAGTAGCCCAAGGTAGAAAGATCCTGATTTCGAAACACATGAAACCCAGATCTTTATTTAGACTGTTACTATGGGTAAAGTTTTCATTACCTAGTTTTGCAAGTTATCATATATAGGACTCTTTGTTAAATCCTTATCAGTCATAGCTAAGACTATTACTGTGAAGTTCAAATTCTGTAATGATAGAGCTGGAAGCCTAAATAATACCAGTTGAATACTTAGTTTCCTAGTAATCTGATTTCAAGTGAGATAGCCTCAGAGATTTGTGACCAGTGAATAGGTTGAACAACGTGTACCAACCATATCCACCTCTTCTGGGCATACAGCTCCAGGTTGAAGTTATTCCCATTGTATAGTTAAAATAGGTAACTGAAGGTGTTCTGTTTATTAATTCCAAGAAGACTTAGTGTTCTAGAGGTATTTAATATTTGTCACACTGCCGCATTCAAGGTTTTTTTTTTTTTTTTTGGGGGGGGTGGCAATTTACTGGAATAGCAGAATAGCAATTTAGGATTTGTGTACTAAAAATTCTTAAAACCTGCATTTTTTTGTTTGTGTTTTAAATTTCTGAATTTACATTTGGGTCCAACATCATTGATGATGAAATAGGAGAAGTAGAGGGAAGCATTGTATCATTTCTGTTTTAAAAGGAATTATTTTAGTATTTCCACTGTAACACAATAACAATTCTAGGATTAAAATAGATTCTTTATGATACTGAAAAGAAATAGTTTAATGTTTTGAACTTTGAGGAGTAATGAATATTTTATCCCTATCAGATGCCACTTTGGTTTCCAAAGATGGATGTTAATCGTATTAATAAACACATAGTGTGTCTTCTTTGGTCAGTGAAGATGAGAACTTGATATAGACTACATGATTCATTTTCACCTTTGTTAGTCAGTGATTGCCTGTTTTGGTGTTAAGTTCATCAGTGGTTTCATTCTTCTGGTAGAACTTGTATTTTGTCACAAAGTAGCAATATAAGTTTATTTACCTTTCTTTGTTCTGAAAAATAAAATAGATTTTGATAAGTGCATAAAACATACACTTCTATATACACAAAATGTAAAAAGCACATACAGAGTAATCATCTCAAGATATCGTAATGTTATTGGCAACCCAGAAATCATGTTATTTCTTCCCAGTCATTCTTTCTCCTTTTTCCAGAGGAAACCATTATTCTGACTTTGATTTTTCTTTGCTTTTTTTTTTTAACTTTTCATTTCAGAAGAGACAATTTATTTAATGAGAGATATTTTCAAATTTTAAATATATTTTATCAAAACATGGATATACCAAAAATTAGAAATATAAGGATTTTACAAAATATGGTATCTTTAACTCGACTTTAAAAGTCCAGAATTTCCTTGGATAAATTAAAAAGAATGTTTTTAAAAAGAGCTATTTCTGTTTTAAAATGCCAAAATCTAAAGCCAGATTATAATTCTTTTTTTTAATAAGTCTTTGCTTTTTTTTATAACTTGTGCATATGTCAAAGAAAAAGCATTCATTGATTTTGAATATTTTTACTTTATATAAATGGAGTCATATCTATTTTCTTTATTCTTTTGTGACTTCTTTCGTTCAACATGTCGAACATTACTTCTTATACCAAATAAATACTTGGTTTCTCTGTCATATTTATCCATGACAGTTGTGTGTAGTATTGCACATTGATTTCCATAGTTAGACTTTTTTCAGAATTCCATATTTTATCTTGAAAAATATGTAAAATAACAAAGTTCTGTAAAAACAACTTTCTTTCCAATTTTGCATTTTTTGAATACCTCAGATGAAACAAAGTTTTTGGCAGAAAGTGAGTTTGGAAATAAGTTATCATTTTGCTCTTTGTTCTTGGCTGAGCACAATAAAAGTGCTCTGAAAAGGTTAAACAAATTCCTTGTATGTGAATTGAAGATGAGATCTGAAAAGTGGAGGGAATCTCGGGTCCCAGTAGACTCAGAGCAGCCGCTGTTACCAGCCTTAGTCACGCACCCCCGCTGAGTAACCCACAGCCACTCAGAGGTAGCCTTTCTGTGCCTTCATGTTTTGGACAGTTCTTACCATGCTCTATAGTCAGTAATCTCAAACTTTCTGTCTCATTAACCCCTTTATGCTTTTGAAGTTATTAAAGATCCCAAAAGTGGCTTTTTATGTGGGTTACAATTGTCATCTACATCTGTAATTACTTATCAGCTCCCCCCATCCCATGTCTAGGTGTATCTGAAGATACATTTGCAACAATATCAGAATAAATACACGCAGGATAGCTGTAGCGTTGGTAATTGCAGAATGTTGGGGACAGTCTAATGGCTCATTGCTGAGAGCGAGCTTTCGGCCGCGCAGCGCCCGCACGGTGGAGACTGGTGGCTTGGAGGGACGAGGAAGAGCTCTAGTGATTCCTGGTGGGGGCACAAAGAACACAGTGTCTATAGGGTGCTGCTCTGGTCTGAGAAAGACGCGGGTGTAAAAAAATTGACACATAACTGCTCTTTTTTATTTTGCAAAAGAAAACAGGAAGGTTAAAAGTGGAAGTGAAGAGAACTAGTTATCTGCGGGAGTGATTGAGAGAGAAGGAAGAAGGGGAAGGGAGTATGGAGGTGGAAGGGTTGAAGAGAAAGCAAGATTTTTCTAGCCTATCTCTTTGTTCTGACTCTTGGAACCGTACTAATATTTCACATACGCTCATAAACTCCATTAAAACTAAATAAACAAAACCAACCAAGGGGTGTGTGAGAATGAGAGACACATGCACACGCACACACACACACGGAGAGGGGAGGCGAGGAGAACCCAAGAAGAAACGGACACTGACACAGGAACCTGCTTTCTGGACGAGCTGTGTAACGGCCATCCAAGGGCGGCGCCACAGGGAACGGAACTCGGTAGCTTTGGGAAATGTGCTCTTGACTGAATGCTGTGACGCTGCGGTAAAAAGAGCTGTAAATAAGTGCTGGAATCTATTGCCAGATGTGTTTTTTATAGGCTAGCCATTCCGAAACTATTTTATATGTAGAGTAGAATCCAACAAATCAAGATTGCCTGAGTTTCTCATTCCCAGCTACCAGAATTTTCAAGAGGAGAACCTGGCCCATCTCTCTGGGATAGGTGTACTAGGTGCTCTGAAAACGTTACTACATGGAGCGTCACTGTGTGTGCGTGTGTTCCCATTTCTTTAATGAATGCGCCTGCTTCTGCTTTGACTTGGACTTTTAGCCATTGAGGTTATAATTGGGGGAGCTATTTGAGTAAAGAGAAGGGGAAGAAAATATTTTAAAATTTTAACCCAGAGCGTTTCCTTAAACAGTTGCTGTATAACCAAATTCTATCTCTGTGTTAGGCTAGCTTCTTTTCTAATAAATCGACTTCATCAATACATCTGGCTTCAGTTTTTTTCCCCACTAAGCATCTTAGCAGTTGGTAATTGAATTCGGACATGTTGAGTGATCTTAATGATGTCTTCTGCAAGTGTATGTGTGCTTGGGGTTGGGGAAGAGGTAGAAAGAATAAGCAGTGGGGTTGAGGGCAATAAAGCGTTACTATCTCTTTCCATTAAGGATAATGGATAGCAGTTACCTTAATATCTTTCAGAATATGTTAAAGTCTCTCTGGCAAGTGGTATTTACTCTTATTACTGAACAAAATAAATGACCCCCATAACCATGGCGAAGTTAGAACTGGGAAAGGGAAAAGTGAACACAGGAAGCTGTGTTACCTTGATTATCTATTTGAAATACGCAGTGACCTGCTGCTGCTGTAAAAGGGACGAGCTTAATAAGAGCAGTCATTATCAAGTGGTTTCTTTTTGTGTGACTTTTTTTTTTAAAGATTTATTATGCATACAAGCTGGGGTACAGGCCAGAGGCGTGGGGCGGCGAGAGGATTCACCAGAGACAGAGTGGGGAGTAGAACAGGCAGATCAGAAATACACTGCTGAGGGGAGCAGCGGGCGAGGCAGGAGAGGTCTGCCGCACCATGTGGGATTCTCCCCGGCTGGGGGTCAAACTCGCATCGCTGCTGCCCACAGCTCCACAGCGCAGCGCTCAACTGCCGCGCCACCAGGGGAGGCCCCTGTGTGACTTTATTTTTGACCATTTTTTCTTTTGACTTCAAAACTGATTTTTTAGTTGCTGTTTTTCCTTTTTCCTTTTCTAGTTCCTTATTGAGTGTTTGACTTAAAGGAAAGGCAGTGGAGACCCGGGTCTTAAGCTGCAGTGGCATATAGCTTCATGTTGACAGACCTAACGCAAAGAAGCTAAGTTCAGAGGTGTGTATTAGGCAAGTGATATTATGGGACTTGCTAACAGGCCTGGTTCCCTTGTTAATTATCCTGAGTGAAGTTTAAGTTAGAGCTGCCACAGTTTTTCTCCTAATCTCATTGGAATACAGGAGTCTCCTTTTTTAAGTGGCATAATACATTGTCTAGTAGCTTTCCGTCTTCTCTCGTCTTCCTCTACCATTCCCCCAAAACTAGTGACACAAGCCTCCTGCCTTGACCCCTGTAATGGGTGAAGGAAGCCTTCTCACTGGACCTCAGTTAAATAAATGTAGTTGGTTTCAGTACCTAATCCAGTGGTAGAAAAACTGGTCTTGTTTTGCTGAGTGCGAACATACTTTATAGCAGTTGAAGAAAAATTCTAAAGATACTGCTTTCATTTTAAGTGATAGGAACTATCCAAGATCTCATATGGCATCCAGATAGCTATTTTGGGGTTGTCTGTGGCACCCAGGACATGTATATATTTGGGGTTGCCTGAATGAATTAAAAAGAGTGAAATATCCAAGGTAAACCAGGTAGTCTTTTCCTTCGGATAACTAATTTATTATTTCCAAATAACAAGTGCTAGAAAATTGATTAACTGCAAACTGTACAAATAGTTCATCTCTTTAAAGTTAGACTGATTTTTGGCTAAATTTTGTGACATTTTCCCTTCTCTACTTTTAGAATAGAATCAGTTGTAATGAAAATTCATGGGGAACCAGGAGTTGGGTTTAGAGAGGGATTTTACTCAGTGGGGGCCAACCCGACTCTGGATATTTCATTCTTGTATTAAAAAAATGGGTTGGTTCCCAAAGGAAACAAAGTTCAGTAAAATATGAGGACTAAATTTATTAATAGGCCTCTGATATATAGCTCTCTAAATATAACTCTTTATCATTTTGCCCAGTAATGTTTTCAGTTGAATTTTGGCATATGCTGACCTATTAAGTTGGATTACTCTTAGCTTTTACTGCAATCACAAGAAAATCTCTCATATGAATGCAATCCAGTTGCACGTTTTATTCTGAATAATTTCTGAGAGAATGCCTATTTTGATGATCTCATATCCAACTATCTGTCATCCCATGTCCAATTTTATGAAGTATCCTTAATATCTGCCTTTTATATTTTAGGTAAGTTTGAGTTCCACTTTAATATAGTATCATTAGCTCCCATTTTAGTGTAATTTCATAACAAAAGCTGTATCTTTGTAGTGAAGGTCTGTTATCCTCACATATTTTTCTCTCAGAAGCAGTTTTGATAATCACTATTTCTGTTCTTTCTTGTTTATTGCCAGTCCAGTTTTCTTACTGGGTATGTGATAACCGTTTTCCAAGATGGCCCCAAATCATCCTTACCCTTTGGTCTTCATGTCCATTTGTATAGTTCCCACCCATGTTGTGTCAGAATTAATTTGTGTGAACAGTAATAAATGTCAGAAGTGATGGTATGTGACTTCTGAAGCTCGATCATAAAAGACAGTGCTATTTCTGCCTTGTCTTCTTGGCTCACTCGCTCTGAGGAAAGCCAGGCACCATATCATAATGACATTCAAGAAGCCCTTTGGAGAGGAACAGAGGCCCCTTGTCAATAGCCATCACCAGCTTACCTGCCACATAAGTGGAAGCAGAGGGCTGAATCCTGGTTGACATCTTGACTATAACCCCAGAACTGTTTGGCTAAGCTGCTTTTGAATCCTGTCCCACAGAAATAGAGAGAAAAAATGTGCATTGCTGTGTTAAGCTACTGTATTTTGAGGTAACTTGTTATATACAATAAACAACTAGTACAAGTACTTTATCTGCTAGGTATTAAAGTGATGTCCCACACACTTGAATTTTTATCCCTTTAAATACACAGCTTGATTTCCCCTGTTGGCAGGAGTGAGTGCTGTTTGAATTTGTTTTGTTTGCGTTATTACTGCAGGTATTTTCAGTACTGAGAGTTATTGGCGCTTTGGGCCGTGTTTCTCGTAAGGCTTTTCACCTGTGTAGGTCATATTTGTGGGCTAGTAAGTCTACGAGTATTATGATTTATGTAAAGCATGTACAACCTTTTATAAATACACTGTGTTAAAACTGTTTAGCTGGTGCAGTGTTGTCCATTGGAAATATGTGAATATGTACATAATTCTGAATTTTCTGATAGATTTCATTAAAGACATTAAAAGGAAACATGCCATTAAATTTAATAATGTGTTTTATCTAACCCAATATATCTGCAGTGTTACCATTTCAACATATACTCAATATGAAGATTATTAATATTTTACTTTTTTTAACCTCTAGTATGTATTTATATCTCAATTTGTACTAGCCACATTTTAAGTGCTCAGTAGTCACATATAGCTGATGGCTCCCATATTAGACAGCACAAATAATGCATTTAACTGGTAAAGACTTTATTCTAAGCTAGCAGCAAATAAATAAAACAAGCAACAGGAGTGATTTTCTTAAGTGTGGCATTTTTACATTAACTTTAATCTCTGTCTCTGTTGGGTTCCATTAAGTCACATTTCTACTTAATGAAGGCCTCAGATTCTTCAAAGCTGTGGACTATCGTAGAGATACAAGGGATAAAGGGATGCTAGAGGTTCTGTGTATATTTGTCTAGAACCTGAATGCGCTGCCTTGTGATTTCCCTTGAAGACTGGTGAAGGTGGACTTTTCGAAAGAGAAAATATATTCAGGGACTTAGCCTGTGACTCCTGGAGTCGCTCATTTGGGCCACCACAGAGCGTTCCCGGCAGTGTCAGCACATCCTGTCCTTCCTCAAGCCTGGCCTGAGAGCAGAGGTGTCCCAGCTCTGTTGTGTTTTGTGATTTTGGAAGTGCAGTACTTTACCAACTTGAATTTCATTGGCTTAAATGTATTCCAAGAAGCTGGGAGAACTGTCATTTCTTAAAGTGCTAACGGTCTTCTAGTCAAGACTTTCAAGCACCGAACAGACTGGACATTTTACTTTCCTTCAAACCAGGATATACTGTTAAGTGTTGTGTAGATGAACAGCTTTGTCAGTAGAATTGTGTTCAGCTCTGTCACCAAAATCTGCCCACTGTATTTTTGCAGGTCTTAAAAAACAGGAAACTGTTTGCACAGAAAAGAGTCCAGGGTGGGAGACAATTTTAAAATCTCTAGATTTAGTGTTATGTCTGGGAATGGTGGGAGATTTATGCTTTAGATATCTTCAGACTCTTTAAAATAATAGCAGAATTTACTGTAATATATTGTCCTTTTTAAAAACCTTACTTGGAGTATTCCACAGTTACCTGAAGATTAGTAAGGAATTTGTCATCATAATTTTGGCCCATTTATGCAAATTATTGGCATGAAGAAATTCACCAGGTTATTGAATTAAAACCAGAAGAGTGTGATTACTTAAAAGTCACACATTTTTTCCCCTTCAAAAAAAATTTTTTTGCCATCTTGAGATATGTTTGTCTAATCTGGTTTTCTCTTTCCTCGATAGTTAATCTTTATTAGCGTAGCAGCATCTAAAACAGTCACCACATAAACTTTACAGAAGTTCTTAATCTTATTAATTTACTGTGGTACGTGTTATTCTTTTAGTATTTTCAAATTTACATATTTTTCCCTAACAAATGTATTTACATATTTTACAAAGTAAAACGATGCAACATGGCTTGTAATAAATAATAATAATTGTCTAACTTGACTCCTGCTTCCATGAGACAGTCCACCTAGCCTCTTTTTGTGTTTCTTCTATTCACATGCACCTTCCTAAGTGATATTCTTGTATTGTTGTCTTGTGATTTTTCTTTTTTTTTTTTTTAAGATTTTTTTTTTTTTTTTATACATACAAGCTGGGGTACAGGCCAGAGGCGTGGGGCGGCGAGAAGGTTCACCAGAGACAGAGTGGGGAGCAGAACAGGCAGACCAGAGGTACACTGCTGAGGGGAGCAGCGGGCGAGGCAGGAGAGGTCTGCCGCACCATGTGGGATTTTCCCTGGCCAGTCGTCGAACTCGCGTCGCCGCTGCCAACAGCTCCACAGCGCAGCGCTCAACCGCTGCGCCACCGGGGAGGCCCGTGATTTTTCTTATTTAGATATCAGCTATTTGTTGACTTCTCGTCATAAATGATGAGGAGTAAATTTCTTTTGCACTTACCTTTTCATCTTTGCAGCGTCAGGGTTTACATTATGGCATCCAAGGTACATAGTATATTATGATTACATTTCCTTTCCCGTAGTTTTAAGTTTTTTCTTGATAGTAATAATTCTTTGGGAATTTTGTTTGTTTTATTAGCTTTATATATATATATATATATATCACTGTTTTACACCCAAATTCCTTTCTTGAATAAAGTAATTGCTCTCAGTATTTTTTCTATTGTAAAACACTTCTGAAGTTTTAGCCTCAGTAGTCTATATAGCCACCTTTTTTCCTGGCAGCATCATTCCTTGACTTTCTGTCCTCTGCTCCAAGCTGTGCTTACTCTCTAGGTCGCTGTCACCCAGGCCCCGCACCGCGTGTCTGTGGTAGAGCCCATTTTATTCCTGAGTCCCCATGTCTTCTTTTTTTCATGTTTATTTCTTCAGTTTTAGATAGAATCTCTGGTGGCTTTTAGAGACAATCTGTGATGTCAGGTAAATTTTTGAGTCTTTTCAGTCATACCTGCATTCGAGTGATAGTTTAGGTATAGAATTGTAGTTCAGAAATCACCTTAGCAGCTGGTTTTGTTCGGTAATTGTGAAACTGAAAGGTTCTGTCTATATCTGACATTAGTTCAGTATTTTATTAAATTAAGTCCATTCAAGGGGTAGTTCAACACAGAGAATACTTTGATTTACTTTAGAGATGTCTGATAAGATTCCAAAAGTAAAGCACAAGCAAATTTTACTCATAGGTGGATTAAGTCGTTACGGTCTGGGTTCCTGGGGGAGGGGAAGCCTTGCTTCATTGCCTGTTTCTACCCTAATTTAATTATATCCATAGAGCAGATGGCCCCGTACTTAGTTTTACATCGAGATGTTATGTGACTTATAATAACTCATAAATATTATTTAGCAGTCCTCTCCTTTTTATTTGTGGCTTTTGTTCATCATTGTTAGGATAGAGAAAGATTTTCTTTTCTTTTTCTTTTTTTTTAAAGATTTATTTATTTATACATACAAGCTGGGGTACAGGCCAGAGGCGTGGGGCGGCGAGAGGGTTCACCAGAGGCAGAGTGGGGAGCAGAACAGGCAGATCAGAAATACACTGCTGAGGGGAGCAGCGGGCGAGGCAGGAGAGGTCTGCCACAGCATGTGGGATTCTCCCCGGCTGGGTGTTGAACTCGCTTTGCATGCTGCCAACAGCTCCACAGCGCAGCACTCAACCACTGCACCACCAGGGAGGCCCAGGATAGAGAAAGATTTTGAACCAGACTTGCCACTAAGTTCAGAGAACTTAAATGGCCTTGTACAGCGCCCTTCTAATGGACTCAGGCTTTATCACTGGTTTTGAGGAAGCTTTCAGTATGAAAACCTGCACTGTTCCTCTACATTATGGCCATTTACTAATCATGCTCTCTCTCTAAGAAAAGAAGGGTTTTATTGATAAAGCCACAAAGCTGTTTTTCAACCCATGTAGAAGTACATATACACCCTTTGGCTTGAATACTGTTTCTTGGAAAGTTACTCAGAATAACCTTTCAAATTCAGTTTGGGGTAGGTTAACCAATGCCTTTCAGGAGATCTCCAAGTCAGGTTTAGAGTGAAGGATGTAAAAGACTGTGCAAACACACTAATTCTGACTTACAGCACGTTGATTTGGAAAACAGGGTTTCCTTTTGCTTACAGAAATCTGTAATCGAACCCCACGCAACTACAAATACAGTTGTTTATTAGAGGATTTGAGAGGGTAGAACTGACAGACCTTGCATACACCTGCCTAATATTTGTTAGATTTCATTTTCTTTGAATCAAGAGAAACTACCTTGTCCTTTGTTTTTACTGTTCTCATTCCTTGTCTCTGTTTGGCATAGTTCTAGAAACCCTCACATACTCTGCTGCTCTGGCAAGCCAGCTGGAAGCATGAAAATTTCAACAGAGCATTTCTCAAGGGAGCTAAACTGCCCTTCATGAAAGAGAACTTTCCCATAGGGCACCAAATCAGAGTCCTTTACAACATTATCTCCAAGAATTGCTTTTTGTTAAAAAACAAAATGAGTATAACGTATCACAGAGATGTGAGTACTTTTTCCCTAAATTTCCTTTTTTAATTGGACAAAAGGATTTGACTTTTTAATTGTAAGGATATTAAATATTTGTTCAAATTCAGAAGCAAAATCTCACTTATCTTTGACAGATTTTCATATTCTAGTTTTCTAAAGAGTTGTCAAAAAGGACTTTCTTAAACCTTGCACGTAAAAAAAAGTAAACTACAATATAATTAAATGATCATTGAATAGATAAAAGGAAAAATCCTTTGGATATCTTTAACTGATACAAGTATTCTCCAAGTGGGAGTTGGTACAGCAAATCTTATTTGTTTGTTGTTATTTTTTGTTGTTTTATATGTTAATAAAAGGCAGTACTTCATTGTTAATCTACTGTTATTACCTAAGGAGGAAATGCTTATATAACTTGATGAATCCAATTTTTCATCCTACTTTAACTGCTTCATTATCCTTCTTATTTTAAGATCTTCTATCTTACATGATCTTAAAGTCTTGTAGAATTTTGTTTGTCTTTATGATAGAAATCTAGATTCACTTATCCAAAAGTTAGTTTTAAAACTTGTACAAAATGTCAGAGCTAGTGGGCATTGCTCGGCTAATGAAATAACTCATCCTTAACCAAATGGGTCATTTGTATTCCGTTTTTGTTTTTTCATATGTTAATAGAAAACACTGCTTTTTGAAATTCATCAGGAAACATCATCTTTTTCATTTTTAAAAATGACTTTGTCAAAAATTGTCTGAAGAATATAATCTGAAAGATCATGCTGTATTCTTAACTTTTTTATTTCCTTAACTTTGCAGGGAGAGAATGCTTTAGTATTCAGTCCATTCATGTCTGTGTCATCCAAGCTGACATTAAGCCCAGTATAGAAAGTCATTCAAAAATAGCTCTGCGATTTCAAATAATCAGCCCTTGCTACCTATGCAACCTAACATCCACAGTTTTATTCTCTGGGATAGGGATTAAGTTTATCGAGGGTTTTTCTTGCTTAACTAACTTGAGCCTTTGCTTTTAATAATATACTTCTTCAACTTTCTTTACTTCTTCCTTCTCTAGTTTCAGTCTTTGCTCTGTGAAGCTATCTTTTTGGCCTGGGTTTAGTCCTCAAGGGAAGAGCGTGTCTAAACAGATAGCCCTCTCTTGATTAATAGACTCTCCCTGGTTTAATTAACTAGTCCACTTCACTACGTCTTCCATCGTTTTCCAGGACAGTCTCCGTAAGAAGGATGACAGGATTGAAGAGCTGGAAGAAGCACTAAGAGAGAGTGTACAGATAACTGCAGAGCGAGAGATGGTGCTCGCACAAGAGGAATCAGCCAGGACCAATGCTGAAAAACAGGTCTGCGATTTTATACAGTCACTGGCAATGCTGCTGGTTAAGTGAAGGTAACACCCAACCATTAGTTTAGGTAAACGAGACATGCTCTGTGTTTGTAGGGTTTCAGAAGCACCTCATCAAGTGTAAGATCTAGAATTAAATAAAATAGAAATACAGTTGTGTAAGAATTGACATGTTAACACAGAGACTTTGGTATTAATAATTCAGGGCTGATTCAATTTATGTGTATGTAAGCATCTGATGAGATGAAGTGGAAATTGTTGTTACGTGACTGGACACAGCTCTGCATTTAAATGGAAAGGGAAAACACAAAGTTTCTGTGTTGAAGATGTTAATTTTAAATAGTGACTAGTTTATTTTAGACCCTGCTCTTGTTCCAAAGCATACTTAAAATTGTAACAACTTACGGTTAGGAGCAAACACATAGGCCGTAGACATCCCCACAGGTGGGGTCGTGATCAGTAGCTCTCAGCTGTGAGGCGACTTGCTAGAGTTCACTGCTGCTTGTTTTATATATTTTTCTGCATCTTTTTAGATTCCTATGCCCTTGCTTTGAACTTTCTATTAGGAAGAGTAACCAAAGATGTGATGTGATGGAAGAAATAGTTACCAAGTGAAGGGGCTGATCTTGATTCCCTTGGGAGTGTGATATGAGGTTGACTCCATCTCATGCAAAGATTTGTGACATCTGATTTTTCAGTGATTGTTTCCTTTCTCTGTTTATTGGAGAAATGTAAAGGCTAACCAGTAAAAGGAGTTCATTAAGAGGGAACATGAATCTTCTGGGGAGCCTCCTAGATAGACTGCCTGCAAGATGTGAGTTAAGGTGGCTTCATGGCAGGCAGGCCGGTGCCGTAGTACGCACACAAAGGGGGCCTCAGAAAGTGTGATGGGAACTGGTGGTTTCATTAGTGGCAAGTATAGAAAGAAAAGCTGACATTTATTAACAAAACTAAGGGGGAAATCAATCATTTCGTAGAATGAGTGTTTTTCAGTGCCTGTTCCTAGATGAATAAATACCTTGTCCATTTTCTCTTCAAATATTTCCTAATATACAATTAAGAGCTTGGGTAGTGAAGAACTTCACAGAAGAGATGGTGACATTCATTCTAAGATGAAGAGAGGGGGAGTTGTCTTTTATCTGATTTTACCTTCTTTGTAGTCTTTATTTATTTATGTATTTATTTTAAGTTCTCTGGATGGTATCCAGTCTTTGAAATATATATATTTTTTAAAGATTTATTTATTTATACATACAAGCCGGGGTACAGGCCAGAGATGTGGGGCGGCGAGAGGGTTCACCAGAGACAGAGTGGGGAGCAGAACAGGCAGATCAGAAATACACTGCTGAGGGGAGCAGCGGGCGAGGCAGGAGAGGTCTGCTGCGCCATGTGGGATTCTCCCTGGCTGGGCGTCAAACTCGCATTGCGCGCTGCCGACAGCTCCACAGCGCAGCACTCAACCACTGCGCCACCAGGGAGGCCCTCTTTGTAGTCTTTATTTTCAAAATATTTCCTCTCCTTTTCTTTCTGTAGAAACTTCTTTGTGCTTTGGGACTATTTAGTGACAAGTCTTGCATTCAGAAATCACATACCACTTTTGGCAATTCATAATAGATCATAATAAAGATAAGCTTACTAAAAAGATAAGACATCATGTGTTCTGTGTTCTTTTTGAAGTTATTATTGTGTGAACTGGTTGTTTCTTGCTTTTTTGGTCTAAGTTACTTTTCTTACAGCTGTATTTTAGTTTACGGAACAGTTGAGCAGCAAGTACAGAGTTCCCATCCACTCCTGCCTGCATTTGTGCCTGATATTAGCATCTTGCATTTGTTAAAATTAATGAACCAGCATTGATAGTGAATCAGCACTGAGTAGCTTTATATTTCAGTTCACTCTGTGTGTGGCGCATTCCGTGTGTCTTGCCAAATGTGTGTACTTCCAGGCCTGGACCACTACAGCATCACACAGAATAGTTTTACTGCCTAAAAATCTTCTCTGCTCCAGCTCTTTCCCCCCTTATCTATCTCCCCAATTCCCGAATTCTTCCTGTTTCTAGTTTTGCCTTTTCCAGAATGGCATATAGTTGGAATCATGCAGTATGTGTGACTGAAGTACTTCTGTTTAGCCACTGCATTTTAAATTCTTCCTTGTCTTTTGTGGCCTGATGCTTCCTTTGTTGCATCTCTGTGTAACAGTCCACTGTATGGTTGTGTTAGTTTTGTTTATTCCTGTGTACATCGGGATTGCTTCCAATTTTGAGTAATTGTGAATAATTATATATATATAATTATATACATATGAAAACATTGATGTGTAGGTTTTTGCATAACATACGTTTTGTGTTTAGTACCTGGGCGTGCTTTTGCTGAACTGTGTGGTAAGACTAAATTTAACTTTGTAAGAAACTGCCGAACAATCTCCCAAAGTGGCTATATATAATTTGCCTTTAATTGCAAGCTTTTTTCTTTCTCTCTTTCCTCTTTATCTTGTTTTCCACCCTTCTGCTACTCACTGCCTATCTGAAGCTGTTGAGTGAAATAATGCATGAGGCCCGTCATTTGGGCTTTAAGTGGCTTGCGGCATGAAGAAACCGCTTTTATGTTAGTTCCTCTGAGGCAGTAGGCCCCTTATCCCTTCCTGCACTAGTCCTCTTTTCTCTACCTATTTTTATATTTTTGTGTCTTCAGATCTCACTGATGATTTTACTTATGTGTATTAATTGTGTTTACTAAGGTAATCTACAAATGCTTATTTGAAATATCTTAAATGGGTGAAGCTTTTGGCTAAGAACATTATTCTTGCTAGCTTTCTCAGGTCCCAAAATTATATGTCTTTTGGCACGGTTTAGCTTCCGAGACAAATGTTTTGATTTCTTTTTTTCTTTTTTTAAGATTTATTTTTTATTTATACATACAAGCTGGGGTACAGGCCAGAGGCGTGGGGCAGCGAGAGGGTTCACCAGAGACAGAGCTGGGAGCAAAACAGGCAGATCAGAAATACACTGCTGAGGGGAGCAGCGGGCGAGGCAGGAGAGGTCTGCCGCGCCATGTGGGATTCTCCCCGGCTGGGCTTTGAACTCGCGTCGCCGCTGCCAACAGCTCCACAGCGCAGCGCTTAACCGCTGCGCCACCGGGGAGGCCCAAATGTTTTGATTTCTTAAAGAGCAGAGGAAAATTGTTTGGGAACCATACTCTTACTAAAATAAAATACAAACCTCCTCACAGGGAAAATCTCCCAAAGGAAAACATTTCTTGGTATCTGTCCTATATTCTTACAGGATCTCTTTAATTTCTTTGTTTTATCCTCTCAAATTTTATTGATTTGCCAGTGGTTTACGTAAGTGTAATTTGGGGCACACAGTCTCCTAGTTTCCTCATTCCTAGCACAAGCTGCTCCAGATTGACCCCAGGCTCCACGCGTGGCGAGGCAGTGGATGACCGCTGGGAAGATGTCCTCTGAGCGCTGCTGGCAAATGCAGCGGTGGGAGCGAATAATCCCACCCGGGGAAATCCAGGGCGCCTTTGATTTTGCTTTGTTTTTTTCTTCCTCTTCCATATTGGATTTTCTTCTTCTAAAACTTCTCTCTGCTTAAATTTTGGCAGATTTTGTGGTTTTGTTGAATGTGAGAGCCCATTTTCTTAAAATGACATAGAGTAAAATTTGTTTTCTTACACAAGTCTCAGAACTGCCCGGAGGTAGGGAGCCATCTCCTTAGTTTAGCAGAGGTGCTATAAGCTTAAATTCTTTGAAATGCGTTTTCTGTTGGCATGTGAAGAGAATGTTTTAATCTTCACTGGTACTATTTGAGAGTGAATTTGTTTTTCGAAGGAGCTAGTCACAGCTAGACCTGCTGTAACTAAAAGTTTAGAAATATTTCTTGACATGTAATAGGGCCTTGTTTTTTGCCTTTTTTTCTTTTTTAAGCATTGTGGTTTTATTTATTTTCTCACATGGTTGTTCGTTTTTGTGCACTGTTTGGTTTCTCCCCTCAAGTGTAATTCCCATAGCACTCCCACCACCACATCACTCTGAGCCATCTCCACGGTCCCTTGGGCTCTTCCCTCAATAGGGCTTTTTCTTGAGCCTCAATAAGCTGCATGTCCGTCTGTTCCCAGAGTGCGCTTTTTGACGTGGCGAGCAGCAGTCATGGTGCATCCTCGCGCTGTAGCTAACATTTGCATATGGGTTCTGACTTTTATTTCAAAAGTTCATTTTTGATAGTGATACCTTTACTTTGCTACCTTTTCTGCAGGCATTTATTGAATACTTGGTATTTTTTCAGATGTGCCACTCAGCACTAAAAATAAGAGGGTAATAGATACAGCCCCTGCCTCAAGTTCATCTTTCATTGGAAAAGACTGACAAATAATCATAACTGCTGTATTTGATAAGTACCATGGCAAGGACTAAGTAGAGAGCTTTAAAAATAGAAGAAGGGCATGTAATCCAGATGGGAGAGGTTTGTTAAGGACTGCCTGGGGGAGATGCAAATGCATGAGCTGAGTCTTAAGAAATCATCAGGCAGAGAAGAGAAAAAGGATATTCACGATACTCATGGTAGAGAAATCAGCACAGGTTAAAACTGGAGTCTTCGGGAACCCTGAGTAGTGGTTAGGAGCCCCAGATCAGGAAGGACAGGAATGGTAAGTTCTAGGAGAGGAGGGGGGAGGAAAAGGGAGACGTGCACACATCAGATCATGCTGGAACAAGGGCCGTGTTACAGTTATACTCCAGAACTTTTACTTTATATTCAAAACGGGAGAATTGTTCGGGTATTTTAAGCTGAGAATAATATTCATGAGTTGCTTGCTGGTTCATCTGATTTTTGTTTAGTATCCGGCTGCTGTGATAGTCCTGATGAGCAAAACAGCTGTGGTCTCTCCCCTAAGAGAACTTAGTCTGCAGGAGCAGGCACTAACCTGAGAAGTAACAATTGATTACAAGTTACCCCAAAGTTCCGTTTCTGCACAGAGGTTCATGTGGTGCATCTTGGAAACGCGGGAACCTATTTAGACTGAGTACTCAGAGCAGGTACTTTGAGAAAGTAACATTTAACCTGGGTCTTGACAGATGAGCAGGCCTTGTGGAGAGGGCGACGAGGCAGCAGTTACGGCTGCAGCAGGGCAGGAAGAGACCGGCATTTGGGATGGCGGGCAGGCGCCGTGCCAGGCACGCAGGGCCTTTTGTCAGCCGTGGCGAGATGGTTCTCGTTTTTAACACTCTGAGGTCCGCTCACGTGTTAGTGCGTGTTTTTGTCACCAGTATCAGGTGGCCGCTCACGTATGAATACGTGTTCATCTAGTCTCCGTTTTTCACGCCACGGTGGATTATTTGGAACTATCAGGAGCTATTTCTTTGCTCGTACTCAGTCTAGAAGCTTTAATCTCTATGCATTTAAAATTTCATTAAAATATATCCAGTAGTTGAGGAGTTGTGTGTTTTTTATTAAATTCTTATACTATTCATGCGGTGGCACAGACAAGGTAAATTTAAAGGGCACCGGCACACGAAGTGTTAAGAGTAGTGGAAATGGCTAAAGAGGGTGAAGCTGGGGATGAGCTGGTCTGATTTGTGTCTGACTGTTACGGACTCAGCGGGGCTGACAGTGGAAACAGGATGATCAGGTGGGTTCCTAGGAGTAGCCCTGGCCAGAGGTCTTCAGCTGAGCGGAAGTGCACAAACACCTTCCCAGACAGTCCGTGGACACAGTTCCTCGGCTTCCAAACGTAATTTTCCCTCAACTTGCTAGGTCTGAAGTGGCACCCAAGATGTTGAGATGCTTTTTTTGCCATTTCCTTTTCACGATTGTGCATCCATCACAGTACAATAGGCCAGTCTTTCCTGACCTTAGTATTCTGTATTCCTCAGTGAACAGTGACAAAGGAATGATGCTAAATGTTGGTGTTGAGAAAATGGATGAGACAAGTCAGGTCGTACAATTCTTTGTTTTCAGTAGACTCAAAGGACGACCTAAGTTGCCAGTCGATAGGTGACTCTAAGTGACTTTTGATGGTGTATGAGGAGTTTGTGCAGGTTGGGCAGCGACTGAGCCAGTTACCTAGTGGCAGTGGAGACAGAAAGGTGATGGGTTTAGAATGTCTTTGGAAGTAGAGCTAACAAGACTTGGTGGATACACGTAGAGGTAAAGGTGAAAGAGAAAACAAAGGTGGCCCTCCCGATTTCTGGCTGGACCACTGGAAGGATGGTGGTTCCATTTTCTGAGATGAGAAAGCATGAGGGCAAAACTTGTTTTACAATCAGAGCAAGAATTTGTGCTAAAGAAATGTTAGCTATGTTATCCGTAGTAGAATTATTGTAACATCAGACTTACTTTTTCAGCTCAGCTCTATTTTCTGAGATTCAAATTAAGTAGACGTCCGTGTCCTTCATATCTTTGCTACCATACTTCATTGGCATTTCACCCTGAAATCATCTAAATCCAGAAGTTTTGATTCCTACCTTCAAACCAGTTTTTCTCCTAGGTTTTTTTTTTTTAAATCTCATCTGAGGAAAGACTCTAATACCTCTGAGTTGAAATTAAACATAATGACTATTAGGGGAACGAAGTCCCAGAAAGGCAGAAGCATTGGTGCAGGCACACACATTTTAAACTGCTTCTGTGGCTTGGAAGGCCACTCTGGAACTCTGGGAGGCTTGATGTACGCAAAAGGTAGGAGTGATGGTGCTGGAGTTAGAGGCCTTTGCTGAAATTATGGTTTCATCACTTGCAAATTGTGATTTCATTATTCATTTCCCTTTATATAAATGAATAAAAACTGTGTATTATATGAAAAAATTTGTATAAATACATTAAAATTATACCTTCCTTTAGTAGAAAGCAATGTCTTCATCTTTACCCTGTCTCTTGTCTGGAGAAGTTCTACTTCTTCATAAAACCACCTCTGATCGTCCAAGTCTGAGGTGTGTGTCTCTGCCATGTTCTTCAGCAGCACCCTGTACTGTTCATTTTATTATTTCTTTAATCATTATTTATTATCTGTTACTCTAAAAAAACTGGCTCTGTCTTCTCTACTAGAATGGCAGCTCCTGAGGGTGGGGACTCTGTCTTGTTTACTGTTCTGTCCCCAATACCTTCTGTCATGTCTGGCACATTAGTGGTACTCAGTAACTATTTATTGAATGACAGAAGGAATAAATGAAGTCTGACCCCCCCCAGACGTTTGCACCCCTAATAACAGCAGCATCACTTTGTTTGCTAAAGTTTAATGGAAGTTTTATGATTTGTTAAGTAGTTGCCAAAATATTTTGAATTATTATGTTTTTATCCTTTGTTGCAATTCTCTACGTAGCATTTTGACGAAATACTGTCTTATGACCAGAAAAAGTCAACTTTGAATTGTAGATTTACAGCACTGGCATAGATATTTTATTCGAAAAAGTAGCTTGTGCTTAGTGCTTGATTTTAATGTGTGGTCACCAGATGGGGAAATAAAATGTAGAAGTTGTTGTCGTCCCTGACCTGTCCTTCAGTGGGAACAGAGGACTCTCCCGGGTGGACGTCAGCTCTCTCGCCCCTGCCGCTGAGCTTTCCGCGGGCAGCGGGAGTTGAAAGTCTTTTGTAGCATCTGGGCTTCAGTTCTGAAACAGAGGCGAGCCGTGTCCGTAAAGACATGTAATAATGCAAAACATGCTACAGACGTGCGTGAACGGTGATCAGGTCAGTGCAGACATCTGTGTCATCCTGCTTTAGTTCCGTCCAGTCGGACTGGCCCATCTCACCTTTGGTCAACTCAAGTTTATCTAACTCTCTCCATTTTATAAATAGCTTTAGAGTATTATTAAGATTCCTTCCTTTTATATAGTGCTATGATGGGCTACATTTATAGTGTATAGAAGTTTCTTAACATATATTAAATTCTTTTTTTTATTTTGCTTAACTTACGAGTTTTAAACTGATTAACTTTGTCAGTAGTGATGGGGATTTTTGAGGTGAGTAGCTGAGCATTCTAGATAAATTTGTTTCTCACAACTATAGTCATTTGGTTTTATAAGAAAGTCCAGTTGGTGTTTTTAAAGCAGCTTACTGATTTCTGCAGAAATCTTCATTTTTGGTCTATGCAAATAATAAGATCCTGTTGTTCAAAGATACTTCATTTTGAAGAAGATGTTATTATTGAGAGATTTTATTGACAAAAATATAGAAAGTACATTTTTAATGTTCCAAAGGTCTGAGGAGATGTGACGGTGAAATTCGCAGTCATTTTCTTTTGCCATTGTGTAATCAGTTCAGTATTTAAATCAAACTCTGTCAAGAGGAGCCTAGTAACTTTCATTGTAGACTCTTGCTCCAACGTCAATGAGTTTGAATCTCCTTTGTTATGGTGACTGGTTATGAAATCAGTCACTTGACAGAGCCCGAAGTGAGACTGCTGGAAATACGTCATGTCTGCCTTCATGGTGACAGCTGGTTACAAAACAAACCCCACCAGAGCCATTCTGCAATTGACAAGGGACTTCAAAGGCCAACGGGGCTGCCACTTCAAAGAGACTTCTGCCATCTCTGGCTTGTTGAAAGAAGAAGTTAAATGGCTGTACCCTGCCATAGCAGAAATCTCCATGTTTGACTTCTCCTTCTTTTGATCTTAGAAAGATGTATGAAATGGGTTTTAAGTTAAAGGAATGATACAGTCTGCAGTAATGTCAACCCAATATTCTGCATTTCATTCCGCTTATTAATGGAAATTACTCAGATGTGTTCAAATAACAGCCTTCAAAACTCAAATGTCTCAGAGAATGAATGTTCATGAGAAAAATTGAAACTGCCTATGAATGTTGTAGCCACCTTCACAAATGTGGAATCAGATGGTAAATAAAATGAAATGCTCACTGTGATTGTAAAACTCCTCCAGTTTCTCCTTGTAATTTTTAGCTCCTTTAGTAAAATTAGATTCTGAATCTTGGTAATAAGAATGACTGACAAGTAAAATCTGTAATCTCAAGACTGATTTGAATGGTTTGAAATGATGTTTTTCTACTTGTAGTTAACTGTAGTTAAGATTTTAAACTACATTTTACTATTTAAAATCTTACCCAGTTATGCTGGGTGCAGTTTTGAAATAATGATCTCATCTTTGTATTAAACAAACAAAAGAAGATCTTACAGTTTCAATGAAACTTTCAGTAAAAGACCAAAATACTAACTAGTATCTTGAGGAATAACAAGGAGAAAGGTAGCAGCATAAATTCTCTTTTTGAACACTTAAAGCTATTAAAAATATCTTCTTGTTTAGTATGCTTGAAACAAAACTTTATAAATAATATGGCAGTAAAAATACAGATCTTGCATGTGATACAGTGTGAGGAGGAGGATTAGCTGGAATCACTGTGTCAGTGGCCTGACCTTTTTGACTACATTTTTTCTTTCATTCTGTGTATTACAGAAAGATAAAGCTAAGTATCCTTAGATCCTTTTGTCCTGATTTTTTTTTATTTTTAAAATTTCCCATTGCATAAAATTAGAAAATTGATGTGGCAGTAGCTCTAGCCACTGTAACTCCTCCTATAATATTGCCAGATGGTGTCAGCAGACAACAGCTAAAGACATTCTGAAGGAAAACTGAAGTCTCTAGTCAATAACCACATGATTATGTGAGCCAAAAAAAAAGTTCTTTAAAATAATGCTTTCGTGTTTGTCTTTTTAGTTATCGTAACTTATTCCTCTTGAAAAAAAAATTTTATTAAATAGTGCATGATTATCTTGTTCTTGAAGTTCAGGAAATACCTGTCTCTCAATTTAGGGTTGATTCTTCATTTTTTATGCAAAAGAAGGACAAAATCTATGTTTTCAGAAGCTGTAATCAAATGAAAAAATTAACTGCAGTGGAAAAGAAATAAAACCTTGGCACACCCCAAAATTGAACCGCAGAAACAAGTGCCAGAGGTTTGCAGATACTGGTTTTCAAAGCAGACATGTTTTAATGCTCCTGTCTGAGCTGTATGGCCACTACTGCCCTGGGAAGCACGTCTGGAATGTTCGTGGCACGTCCATAACAGATGATGTTTAGTTTGCTTGTAATGAATTCGTGGGGTGTTTGGCCCTTACTCTCTATCTCCCACTGAGAAGTTTGATAAACCTAGTTACTGACGATGGAAGCGGTCACCAGGGTATGGCTGGAGGTGAGGCACGAGAGCCAGATGGCTTCCCACTGGTTTTTATATGCAGGTCAGGTTCTCCTTGACTGCACCTTTCTAGATGCTTTCTAGGAAACATACTTTTCCCAGAGAAATATACACAGCAGGATTTATCCTACGGAACAGTTTGTGTGTGGCATGTCCCAAGGTCTATTTGGCACTCATTTTTCCTCTTATTTCCATCCATTTGATTGAATAAAAGGGCAATAAGGACTAGTATAAAGTGCAATGAACCAGAAGTCAAGCAATCTTATTTCTTCCATTTATTACTTGTGATTTAGGGTCAGTCCCATAATCTTTCTAGGCCTCTGTAATCTTACCTGTATGAAGAAAGTTATTACCCCACTGTTTTTGGTAACCTGTAAAGACAGTGTACAAATGTTGTGCCTAATATTATGTCCAAAGTAAATAACCCCTGTGTGTGTGCGTGTACACACACACACATACTCATACTCACGTGATGATTACGAGTTTTCTCTTTGTACCCTTGGGTTGCGAGAGGTTTAGTCTTTTACTTTTCTCCTTTGACTGATAAAGTCAAATAATTGTCATATCCTACATCTGTGTTTTCTTATACCTGTCTTGAAGGAGTTATATTGAGACAATGTGTTTTCACCATTAAATGTCTTAATTACTGAAATGACACCCCGTTCACCGGGTGGTTTTATTTTGCAGTATTGCACATGAAAAAAATGAAAATTTCTAGTTAAAAATTTAATTAATAAATTAATAAAAACATTTTGTTATTGAACACTTAAGGAAAGAGTAAAGTTTATCTTTTTGATTGCTGACTAGTATTCCATTGTATACATAGACCACATCTTCTTGATCCAGTCATCTATTTTTGGGCATTTGAGTTGTTTCCATTATCTTACCTGTTATAAATAGTGCTGCAGTAAGCATAGAGGTGCAGGTATCCTTTTGAATTAATGTTTTTGTGTCCTTTGTGTAGATTCCTAGGAGTGTATTGCTGGGTTTTAACAAAAAAAAAAGGAAAGCGTTTTTTGTTTCAGTTGTTCATTTGTCAGGGTTCTAGCCTAAATACTCTGTTGTCTGTTGTTGACTTCATGCTAGTTGAGTTACTATTTTCTGTAAAAAAATACAATTAATGTTTTCTCCATTTGAAATGATGAAATAATTTCAACTAAGAAGAAAATTTCTTTTTCAAAAGTGGATAACTTGCATAGCCCACCTAACATGTGATCCTGTTGTCTTGTCATTCCACCTCTATTTGCACATCTTTTCTCGAAACTCAATTATCCCAAACCTCAGTGAAACACAAAGACATCTGAGACCCAGGATGCGTGAATGTGTAAAATGTGATTGTCACTGTGACAGAAAGAAAACGTGATGTGGGTTTGATTATTTCTGTCCTTTCTTTCAGAAGTAGAGAAGAGCCATGGGGTTTATGTGGGCCCAGGAAAGTTAGTCCTGTTTTTGTTTTACTTGATCCTGGTATAAAACCTGTTTGTTGTTGAAATAAACAAATTACAGAAGATATTTATCAAATAGCAGTCTTCTGAAAAAACAGTTGTTATTTAGCTGATACTTAACATTTTTTATTTTAAAGCTGTTTTTGAAAAGTCATCTACATACAGTTGGCAGTGAGTAGACATTGCCCTGCTAAAGCAACTTCCAACCTCAGTGACACAGATAAGAGCCAGAGTAACAGGAGCACATTTGCTTTGCTATTGAAAAAGCAAATGTACCCACATTTTATTGATGTCTGATTTTTCAAGCTCTGTTTCAGAGTGATGAGTGCTTATTACAGGATTTATCTACCCAGGCCTCCTGAGTTGACTTCAAAAAAAAAAAAAAAGGAAAGGAAAATTGAGATGACTTGAAAAGGAAGCATTTCTTTCACATTGTCATGTTTCCATCCTTTTGAAATTTATCTTCAGTGTGAAGAAGATTTGTTCCCACCACATAACATTGCTGGAAACTTACAGGCAGTGCCAGTGAAGGAATCCAGCCAGTCAGTGTGCGCCTACCTTCTCTACGGTCAGTCTCAGCTGTGTGTGGATGGTTATAAACCATGTGCCTTTATAGGGACATTCAGCATAGTTAAGTCCTCAATGGAAAAGTGAGTCATGTTCTGCAAGATGATAAAAACATTCTGTGAATTCCTCACTCATAGAGCACTTTAAAGTATTGTTTGGTGATTTTATTAGTTCTCAGAAACCTTTGGCAGAATTGACTTATTGGAGAAATGCAGCAATATATAAAAAGTCATGAAATCTAGTGACTCCCAAAGTTGAATTGTAGAAATAGGTTTTATTTTTCCTTGTTGTATCTGTGATTCCTGCTTCTACGTGGGACTTCCATCAAGTCAGGAATAGAAAATAATAGTACCTGATGTTTCCTAAGTTAATACACTGCTGAAATCAGTGGGATCTGTTACCATTAGTTTGTCTCAATAATCTCTTAGAATATCTTACTTTCAATAAAGAGATTAGAAAATTATAATTTCTAATATCAGTCAAATTATATAAGTCAAATGCATTCAAATGGAGACTAGAAGAAAAACAAAGATTTAAAATTCTTACTTTGGTAGCATCTGGTTTATTTTGAAGTTAGGTTCCATTAAGACCACTGTTCACCCTCTTAAAAGAACCTAATAGAACCAATTTCTCTGTGCCTCTGGCCCCAGATTCCATCAGGCCCTGTCCAGAATCTGAACTCCCAACCATCTATGTTCTCCAGCACCACCACCCCTGTAGAGTTAGGTACTTTCTTGCCTTAATCTAATACTCCAGCTACTCTTACCTCTTCTCCAGCTCCCTGCTCAGCCTCCAAAAGTCACTAATACATCTGTTTTGACTCATTCAGCAAATATTTATTTAATATCTATTCTGTGTCAGACCATAGCACAAACATTCTTAATTTCCCTCGTAAGCCATCTTTCACCCTCTTTACCTGAAGGGTAATTTGACCTCTCCAATGGCAACTCCCAGCACCCCTTTCGGGTGATAAGTGCTTATTCAATCTTAGGGTTAGCAGTGGGCCTG
Source organism: Scalopus aquaticus (assembly GCA_004024925.1). NCBI lineage: Eukaryota > Metazoa > Chordata > Mammalia > Eulipotyphla > Talpidae > Scalopus > Scalopus aquaticus. The sequence continues at coordinate 131,405 of PVIJ01001072.1, forward strand.
CCACCCTTCATGTTTCCTGTTACACCTTCACACCATTATTCTATCACCATCTAATAAAAACCTCTTTAAGGCTCAGGCCATTCAGCTGCAGTTTTGCAGACTGTCTCACTGGTACGGAATCTCCATGGATAGCCCATTAGTTACTGTCCGCGGCTTCTTGTCCGGGGCCTTCGCCTGCGATGACTTCATTCCTTCCCCCACATCCTAGACCTTGTTGTAGCCTAGTCCACACTCACTCCTTACAGCATCTCCTTCCCACTCACAATTTCTGGTCATTTTACTGTCTTACTCAAGTATCCCCCCAACAGATGCTTTTCCATGTTATTTGAACTCCTTTGTCTCTTTCTGCTTTGTCCTAACCCATTAGCACCTCCTTGGCTCCCCTTTCCATTCCCAGTTTTTACTTTCCTCTCTTTCTCCAGCTTATTACTTGATCCATTATTTACTGATTCTGACTGTGACATTCTAAATCCCTTCACTTAGTCAGATCCCTTTTGTGCCTTTGGGGTAAAAGCCAAATCCTTACTGTGGCCTACAAGAGCCTTCTCCCTCTGGCCCTCCTTCTCTCTCCCCCACACTTGCACTCTTCTCCGTCAACAAAAGACTTCTTCTCAGGGCTTGTGGCACTTTGGTCTTTGTTGTGTCTTGTAAGTGTGTGCTTTCCCACTTCAGAGCCGCTCGACTGTATTGGCCTGTGGGCTAGAAAGCCCTTGCCCTCCCCTTCTGCTACTCGCTTCTCTTGGGCAACTTCCTGTATGCTCGCAAAGCATCCCTGTTCTCAGGGCCTCCGTACCGCTCTTCACACCTGATGAACTTGATTAATGACCATCTCTGATGAACCCTGAGCTCAAGAGTGATAGGAAAATGTCTGTTTCCTTTTCTGTTATGTCCTCAATGTATGACACATAGTACCTGGCATATGATAGTAATTAAGTATTTGGGGGAGTGGTTAGAGAGGGAGCGAGACGAAGGGTGGAAAGATGTAATCATGGACATGTGTGACTGGTGATTTGTAAGAAAAAGATATTTGGTCTTGTCCAGCTTTCCTGGCTTACAACTTCCTAGCCCCTTGGAATTTCCTGAGCATGGATAATGATAAAAGATAGTTTGTGTTACATTGACGGGGTGACTTTTGCCCTGAACCCCTTATCACATACCTTGCCTATGCATCCATCTGGATGTTCCTCAGTTGTATCATTTGTAATAAATAAACCAGTGACCTAGCAGGTAAAACGTTTCCCTGAGTTCTCTGAGCCACTGGAGCAAGTTAATGAACCTGAGAAGGTAGCGGATGTTTGTGGAACTTCATGTATAACCAGTTAGTCTGAAGCACAAGAAACACCCTGGAGCTGCAGCTGGCATCAGAAGTCCAAGGAGGGATCATTGGGACCTCCAGTCTGCAGCCGTCGGTCAGAAGCGGAGCTATAACCTGGATTTGGGGCTGCTCTCCGAAGTGTGCGCAGAGGGGGACGGTGGCCTTGTGAGACTGAGCCCTTAGCCAGCGGGTCTGATGCTAATCTAGTGGGAGAACTGAGTTGAAGTCTTGCACCTCCGTCCATGACCAGAGCATTTGTTGGTGTGAGAAGCCCCCGTCCCCACATTGTAGTTAGTGGCCAGAAATTATACAGCATAGCAGTGCTCCCCGAGTCGCTCATTAGATATGATCGTGGAAAACTGTTTTAGGACGAAACGCTGATACATCGCAGCGAAGCAGCATTGGCTGAAATACAGTGGAGCCTGACGGACTATGTGGGGACCCTATCTCTGTCTCCTCTGACCTTGAATAAGGCACTTAAACGCGCTAGACCTGTTTCCCCTTCTGTAAAAATGAGAATAATAACACCTAATACGCACCTCATTGTTGAGGTGGATTATTGAGAGGATTTAATGAGACAATACTTGTAAAGCATTTAAAACACTTCCGAGTACCCAGCTAATGTACGGTACTATTACTGTTACTACTACCACCACCATCGCTGTTGTTTTTATAGTGGCTATAGCTATTCCATACTCCTCAAATACTATACTTTTCATATAGATCTTGTCAAAGAGCTAGCATGCACTGACAAAAAGGACTTTTGGGAAAAGAACATTTCTAGTATAAATACTAACATAAAGCCCTTTTAAGAATTCTGCAAATTCAGATTCTCATTGGTAGTAAGTGTGAAACTGCCTAAAGGAATTTGTTAGGAAAGGTCAATAGAATTCACATGGGTATATATGTTTGTAGGTCGCGTCAGTGCAAAATTACTCCTCAACTCAGAAATTTGGTCACTTTTTTTTTTTTTTTTTTTTTTTTGGTAATTGTAAAACAGAGTGCATCTTTACCTAGTTAGACCTTTGTTGAAATAAAGAAGACCATTGTCTTCTTGAATGAATTTGATGGTGAGCTTTCTGTGACTGCAAAGCTGGAGACATTGTTACATCTCACCCCTCCATCCTTTCTTCCCTTCCTCAAAGCTTCTCAATAAAATTATTTGACCGAAAAAAAAAAATTGATGGTGAGTGTTCAGGCTCTAGATAATCTTTTGGTACCATTCCTTTTTTCTTTCAATCATTTTTTTCCCTTTGGAGACTTATACCTCTTACCCTCTCAAAACTGTAACAAGATTTTCCATAAGCATCTTGGAAATTACCAAAAAGTATTTTGCTCTTGATTGTGGAACAGAAGAAGGTGGGAAACTCGAAGATGCAGTCTTGCCAGCACCTGAAGCACCCAGTGCTTTGCTTTCTTAAAGAAAATGGATCTGTGGTAAAGCCATAATTTGTTCCCGTCTTATTCTGAGTAAAAGTTTATTAGCCTGTGATTTAAGCAAACCATCTGGTCCTGCTGGCACCGCGCACTTTCAAGCCCCGTGCTCTCTCCTTAATATGTTACTGGAGGCAGTTAAGTTACATACTTGAATCCTAGTTCTGGCCTGGGCTTTTCCGAATGTCTTAAAACATACGCTTTTCCAAAGTCGTGCTGTGACCTGGAGCTCAGATTGTGCAGAATTCTCCTTTGTGGACGGTGGTGTCGATCTCCGCCCCTCAACCTCCATTCCTCGGTGACTGTACCCACAGCCGCCTGAGAACTGCTGTGTGGCAGAATGGAGTGGGGTAGGTACCCGAGTGGAGACAGCTGAATGTGTTCTCCAGGACTCTGGAAAAGTAAGGAAGGTGAAGTATTTCATTTTGACCTCGAAACTGTTTCCCTGGCTCAGAGCCAGAGCACAAATCAGATGATTAGTTCGAAATCCTGGCCCAGGGTACCTTTCTCTCCTTCAATACTAAAGTGCTTTAAAACTTACTTGGATGTATGATCTTAGGTAGAAGTACCTGAGGGTCTGGCACTCACACGAATGGGAAAATTGTTTTATGTTTTATGTTTCAGAGAATTATGTTTTACTACAGGCAAATTCTGTTAGAAAAATTTTGGATTGATAGTGAAACTTATCTGTAAACATGGCCCGCTAGATGCTGAGAAAACCACTTCCACAGAAACAATTAAAGATGGTTGATAACATATGCACTCACAAGTTGGCAAGAAAGTAAAAAATTCTCAGGTCAGGAGATGAATAGACAGGGCATTCAGAGATAAATACTTGATAAGATGGTGAACTCGAATACTGGTTGTGTATCTTGGCAGGACAAAAGAAAAAGTCCACTGCAGCCCAGGGTGAAAAGTCTGGTAGCCAGCCAGTCTTCTCTCCCTTTTATAAAGAATCCACAGAGCCCAAACTAGTCCTTTAAAAGCACTACGAAAATTGACCTTTTATAAGACTTTAAAAAAAAATAAAGAAGGCCCAGTGAACAGACTTTGAAATGATGACGGTTCGTAACAGTAAATCCTGAATGTATTCAAATAGGCTTATCTCTGCTATTGTAGTTGAAAATATATGTTAAATAAGCAAATGTCAAAAAAAAGAAACTTCGCAAAACTCACTAAATGTGAAAAAGAAAATCTGAAAAAAAGAGTCTGTGACAAACATTTTTCCCACAAATATCATGCTCAGAGATTATAGCACTTATTTCTAATAAACATACAATGTCCAAATAATTTTACTCTTGTAGAAACAGTTCCAGAAAATATGTAAAAACCAGTGAGTCACCATCATATTTTTAAGGCTAGAGCAACTTCATATCAAAACTTGACAATATTAATACAGGAAAGGAAAAGCTTAGGCCTGTCTCAACCATGAATATAAAAGTAAAAATCCCTAAAAAAGTTAGTGTCGATCTTAATGTATGTGAAAAAGAAGAATATAAAAGAATCAAGAATGGTGTCGTCAGAAAACTTACATAGTCTACCACATTAAAAAAACGACAGGTAAAAGTCATGATATCTTAAGAAATATAGAAAATTTACATTATAATTTAAAAAAATTCTTAACTAGGTAGCAAATAAAGGAGTTTCCCTAACATCTGTTAAAAATTATACTTACTTTTGGGTAAAACTTAAAAGCCTTCGTTTTAAGATCAGGAATACATTATTCTTGCACTGTCATTTCTGTTCTGCTTTGTAGTAGACATTCTAGGCTTTACATAAGGCAAATAATTAAAATAAGTATTACAGGATTGTAAGGAGTTAGAGAAAATGTGCAAATACATGGTTGTCTACATAGTATATTAAAAATTCTATAGATAAATAAGAGCCGTTGAGAAGGATGCTAGATACAATATCAGTATACAGAAATGAGTTACATCCTTATGACCTGCACCAAACAGAAAATAACTTTTTTAACAAGATACTTTTTACTGTAATTAAAAAAAACAAAACATGCTAAGTGTTTAGGAACAAATATCATTATTCTTCCATAAGTTCTTTATGGAGGAAATATAAAATTACTGAAAAATCTGAAGTCCTAAGTATGTATCTCTTTCATGAGCTGTTATAGAATGGTGTCTAGTATGTATAGACTCAATAACTTCTGCAGAAATTCAAGACTGCGATGCTCTTGAATGCTTTGGTGCACGAGTAAGAAACCAGTTGTTAATAGAAATCGTATAAAGATACCCAGGCTTTTGGGGATAGCTACATGAATGTCAAAGATGAAGATACAATGGATTTTCATTAAATGTATTGAGACAGTGGATATACACATGGGGAAAGATGAAATTGGATCCATACCTCACACCATACACAAATATCAACTCCACATGGATGAAAGATCAAATTTTAAAAGCAAGACTTTAAAACTCTTCAAAACTTTGCAGTCAGGCATATCAGAAACAAACAGAAAATAACAGTGGAAAATTGTTGATTTTATTGTCAGCTTGATTGGGCTATGGGGTGCCCATATATCATGACCTTGGTCAAACTTGGGATGTTTTTGTTACAGGGTTTTTAGATAGGATTGATAATCTAAAACAATAGAGTTGAATAAAGCAGATCGCCATCCTACTGTGACCTCATCCTTTTAAGGCGGTCCAGTCAGTCGAATGCCTAAATAAAACAAAATGGGTTCTCCTCCCCTGAGGTAATCTAAAACCTCAAATTGGCTCTTGGACTTAAACTAAACCATTGGTTCTTCTTGGGTCTTGATTCCACTGGCCTTTGAACTGGAACTATACCATCGACTCTCTTGGGTCTCCAGCTTGTAGATCTTGGTAGTCTTCACAATCATGTTAGCCAATTCCTTATTTTAAAGTCTCATGTTTTTAATGTATAAGTTATATCATTCTTTGAGATATAGATTTCATAATATAAGCACAATGTAATTATAATGCATGTTCTACTAACATGCTAATTATATTAATATAGCATTGTATTATTTACTTTAATACCGTATGTTTGTGTATGTATATACAAATTCACACACACATACTGTATTCAGTATATATCCTCCTGGTTCTGTTTCTCCGCAGAACCCTAATACTCATTTAATGATGAACATTTATTTCTTCTCACATAGATTGGTGTGTGTAGTGCAAACCATCCCAGGCCAAGGTAGGCAGAATCACTGAAGATTCAGGCAGACAGGGAATCTTGGAGCCCCCAATAGATTTGACAGGCCTTTAACTCTGCAGCCAGTGACCAAACACAGGCAGAGCAGCAGGCGGGGCTGGGAGGCTGGCAGCGAGTGAGCCCCCAGCCTCCAGTGATCTGTGCGCGCTCTCTGGCTTCTCTCTCTCACACTCTTAATCTGTCGTACCGTGTAATGGTTTCTCCAGGATGTCCTCGCTAAGAGGTACGTGTGCCCTGCGCTCTCTGGCCCAGTGTCCACAATTACAAGTTCACACGCCCCGTGTTCATGCTCCCCAGTGCCTTCCTGCACCGACATGATATCACATGTGGGGAATGAAACCAGGAGGAAAACAGGCCTGCAGGTGAAGGCTGGAGAGGCTGGCGGCAGGAGGCAACCCCCCCCCAAAAAAAAAAAACAAACTGATTTCTCTGTTTTCCCTCCAGTGGGTTAGCCTGGTTGACTCTGCTTTATTTGCTGGCTGAGGTGGCTGTTAGCCTGGTGGCTCATTCTCAGACTCAAATGAGAGCAGAGACTACTCAGGATGTTGTTTTCTTGGCCATGGCAGAAATGTGGCCCAACCACATGTAGCGTAAGCCTCAGCACTTGTCTGGTTTGCTGACACCCCATTGCTTGACGCAGTTCAGATTGTGCAGCCAAAGTCGGGAGTCGTGAAACACGGCCCACCACAAGGTCTGGTGAGGGTGTGGATATACCGTCACTCCAGCGGGAAGATAACAGGCAACTAATGTAGCCTGCGTATGGAAGGCATTATTAAAGTAGGAAATACCATGGAATACTTGGATATAGGAAAGGATAGAAAAGGCACAAATCCTAAAATAAATATTTAATAAATTCAATTAGATTAATCAAAAGTATTTTTTTTTAAGATTTATTTATAAAAACTGGGATACAGGCCAGAGGCGTGGGGCGGCGAGAGGGTTCAGCAGAGACAGAGCGGGGAGCAGAACAGGCAGATCAGAAATATACTGCTGAGGGGAGCAGCGGGCGAGGCAGGAGAGGTCTGCCGCGCCGTGTGGGATTCTCCCTGGCCGGGCGTCAAACTCACATGGCGCGCTGCCGACAGCTCCACAGCGCAGCGCCCAACCGCTGCGCCACCAGGGAGGCCCCTAATCAAAAGTATTTCTGATCATCAAAAGACACCATGATGAAAGGAACACATAAACCACAAACTTGGGGAGGGGTTTGTTACTATACATAAAATTGATGAAAGGTTGGTATACAGAATATACACTAGTCCTTCCATATCTGTGGGAGACACATTCCAAGGACCCCACTGGATGCCTGGAACCAGAGATAGTGTTGAACACTATTTATATTCTGTGTTTTTTCACATAAATATTTTTATATGTATGTGTAGCGCCAGCAAGGCACGGGGCAGGTGCTCTGTGATCCGGGCAGACGGGTAAAGGGGAGTCCTGGAGCCTCGGTGCCTTCTTCAGGCTTTTAATGATCTTTCTACACCATTTGTAGTGAGGCAACCAGGTGCAGGGCAGGCGGGGAATCCGGGGGGCCGGGAGACTGGCAGGCCTCCGAGTACCCCGGGGAATCTTCTCTCTTTCTGGGCTCCCTGGATTCTCTTGTGGTCTCTCCATTGGTCTCTACTGCGCTCTGCTGCCCCCTCATAGGCTCAGCCTCCAGCCTCAGGTGTGCCCACTTAAACATGCCCACGCTGTACTCCAGGTGCCACCATCAGGCACACCTGTAAGTCCGCGGGTGTCCATTGTGAATGCTACTGGCGGGAGGGCGGAAAAAATCCAATCACTTCCATTCACCCTACAATGTTTATATGTACACACACACACACACACACACACACACACACACCATGATACGGTTTAATTTATAAAACTAGGCACAGTAAGAAATTAAAAACTAACAAATTATAAAACTATACTATAATAGAAATTATGTGACCGTGATCTCTCGAAATCTGACTGCATGTGGTTATTTTGGGACTGCAGGGGAATGAAAATCGGTCACGCTCTTAGACCACTGGCCTCTGGCCGTCACCTGCAGCCTTGACTGTGCTAATGCAGGAGGCACTTGAGAGCGTGAGCTCAGGGCACGAGTGCGTGATAGTGGATTCCTGGAGTGTGGTGTGGGCGTGCGCAGGTGCGCCCCGGTAGGCGGTCAGGGGTGCAAGGGCAGGGTCACGCAGGGGGCGGAGCGCGGCAGAAAACAGCAGGACGGCCACGAGAGGATGTGACTCCAGAGAGGCAGGGCCACAGGCGACACCAGGGCTAGCCCAGAGAGGCGCCAGCCCCCTGGCTCCCGCCCCGCCTTGGCCTGGCTGCCGCGCTGCAGCTTGTGTGGAAAGATCATGAAAGCCGGAGAGAGCCAGCGAGGGCTCCGGGACTCGCCTCCACCCGTCTGCCCGATTGGTAGAGAACCTGCCCTGTGTGTGCTGGCGCCGCAGACTGCTGCGTGCTGCAGACACCTAACAATGCAGAAAGGGAAACGTGGCTGGAAGAGGAAACTGCTGCATGTTTATTTGTAGGTTTAAAATTCCTCCAAATCACCAAGAATAGGAAATACTAGTGGAGACGGGCTGGAGGGTGAAGAGCGGAGATTTGACTGAGTTTCAAGGAACGAGACACACACATGGTTCCAAACTAAGAAAACATGCTTAACTCCTCTGATTATTATTGAGGTGAGAAAGCATTTTGGTGAAAGACTGAAAAGTTTGTAACTCAGACGACTGAGTAACATACGGGGACCTGTCTGGTAATGTGCATTCTTAGGGCAGGTGAATCTGCGCAAGTGCTGCTGGGTGAATACGCTCGCTTAAGGAGACACAAGGTAAATTAATTCAGGTGTCAAAGCACTTGAGTGCGTGTTAACCCCCTCGGGTTCAGCAGCTGTTACCAGTCAACATGGAGACTTTGGTTAGGTGCGAGGTCCTGTCCAGGAACGCTCAACGGCTGCCTGCCTCTACCGGCCCTGGCTTGTTAGGACCTCGGTTTTGTCTTCAGCTGTCCTCAATATCACACAAGTTGGTTTTGTGTAGGGCTCAGTAAATGGCAGATGCCCCCACTTCTCTACCACGAAAGGTTTGTTGTCACTGAACTGCTTGGCAAGCAGCAACTGACATAAACTCATCAGCGGTGCAGTTGGCTGTGATTACCTGGTTGAGGTTGGGTTTTGGTAATAAAAGGTATTTTTTGCTTCAAAATGACAATGAACCTGTTAATTTAAATTCTGATTAGCGGCTCACCTAGAGTAAATGGAAATGATTGCTAAAATACAGACTTTGTTCTTAATTTCTTTCATTTTAGCGTTCTCTGTTCTTTCTGGTAATTTTCCAGGTCTTTTTAAAACTGCTTATCTCCTCTCTACTCATATATTTTTATTTTTTTCCTTCTTTCCTTCCTTGAGAAAACTTGACCTGCCTGGTGGCAGTTTTTGATTCCTATTTAAAATCTGTTTCTTTGGGAAAAAACTCTTTAATGGTGAAAATTCAGTTTGGTTGATAAGATGACTATATGTATAATGAATCTGGTATTACTGAATGTGTGTTTCATTTCCTAAAGTCCTTCTATAAATATTGATCATGATTTTGTTTCTTATATTTTTATCTGCATTATGCTGTTACTTCCATGGAACTTTCTGGAGGACCATTTCCAAATACATTTTCTGAACAGTGATGTCCATGGCAGAGGGTGACTTTCTGAGCTGATGATTTATATGCCCTTGTGTTTATCAAAAAGAAAATGAAGGTTTTCCTTACCTGACCTGAGAAGAATTATAGTAGAGAGATAGTCAGAGATTCATTTCTTTATCTCCTCTTCCATCTTGTTATGTGTCAGATCTATAGAAAGAGCACAGAATTTTCTCTGTGTGTGTTTTCAGTTTTGTGGACCCAAGGGGCGCCCATTGCCATGTGCCTCTGGCTTTAATTGCTCAGGATACTGAGCTTTTCTCTCTGCTGCATTTCTCACAGGTGGAGGAGTTGCTCATGGCCATGGAGAAAGTAAAGCAGGAGCTGGAGTCCATGAAAGCAAAACTATCCTCCACTCAGCAGTCGCTGGCAGAAAAGGAAACTCACTTGACCAATCTTCGGGCAGAGAGAAGAAAACACTTGGAAGAAGTTCTGGAGATGAAGTAAGTGCTTATGATCTTATTTTATAGGCTTGTCCTTAGTAAAAATACTTTCCATCGACACTTTTATCTTCTGACCCTGTTTACCCTGACGCTCCTAGCCTAATTTGAATGCCGTATTTCTCACACCCTAGAACAAATATTGAACAAATCCTGGTCAAATAGAACTATTTTGCCTTCTCTTCATTGAACTTGAAAGTCTCTAGAGTATGTATGTATCAGTTGCATTTCTGAAATTTCTAAAGTTCTCTGGAAAGTTCAGGCAAATCTTTGAGCTTACTGAGGGAAGTCACCTGTTACTCCTGAGGTTACATGACGACTGGGTTATTTGAAAAACATTTCCAAAGGTACACAAGTACCTCTCTACAAGAGTGAGTAGGATAATGACTCCCTATATACTTAACCCCTCTTGTAATGATATTTTGCTAAGTTCTTCAGCCAATTTTTATAAAATTGTCGCTTCTAGCAAAATCTTGCTGTCCATCATTTTCCTGCTTACCCCCCGTTCTATGGCTTCCTGAGGTAATTGCCATGAGGCATGTATACAACTGTTCATCCGTTAGCGATGCTTTTCTGCCTTGTGACTTTGCAAAGTTTTGGTTTCCTTCTCTTTAGAACAGTATGTCTCTTTGAAAAGTCCTATGATACCTGCTTTACTCTTCCCAACTTTCACCCTTGTCTTTGTCCTTTTCACCCTTTAATGACACCAGGTCTGTCCAGGGATTCCTCAGTTACCTTATTTTCCTCAGCATTATCTGTATTGTTACTGTCTTCTGTCTCAGAGAGGATGGTCTTTCTCCTTCATGAGGCCAGTTTCTTATCTCGAGCACAGATTTTCTCGAGCACATGAAAATCACTTTCTACTAGTTCCATCTTCTCTACATTAAAAAGAAAAAACAAACTTCTCAGCGCAGCTAGCACTTTAAGGTAACATCACTGCTTCTTTCTGCTATTTAATCAGCAAGTAGAATGCCCGAATTAGAGAGCAGTAGAGGGTTTTGCCATGATACTGTAAAATGAATTTTCCTGGGACATGATCATTGCGGTATCATGACAGTAACCCAAGAGTCAAAGAGCAAATATTGGCGTTTACCTTCTGCTTATGACCTGTTGGACCTTAGTGCAAGGTTAAGAGATCCTTAACTTTCCAGGATAACATTAAAGATCATCTGCTCTTGGAAGTGATCAATACTTGAAGCCAGAAATAGGGAGGGGATAGGGTCTACATATCAGCATGGGAAAAAAAACTTTGCACATCTGCTACTTAGGAGCAAGGTAGTGAAAGAGGCATAAGATGAGTTTTTTACTACTGGTGGTAAAATGCAAAGCTTGGTATTTTGGGGGCTAAGTAGTAAAGATGGGTGATGAAGAATAAAACTATTTGATTTGAAAAGATCTGGTAATCATTCTCAAAACATAGTAGGTGATAGAGTTGAAAAGAAAACTAAATTAAGACCTAAAGTAATTACTAAAGCGGAAGGATGGAGATACCGTTGGGGAAAATAAGGTCTCATAGTGGTTTTCCCAGACAGAAATAAAGCTTGCGAAAGCAACAGTATAATTTGTTACCTTTATGGTTCTTGACTTGTCAGCCGTTTCCCACTCAATTCAAATTTCTGTTTATAGTAAAATAGTGGTGTGTTTTTGTAGGAATTTTCTTTAGTCTTTGAAAAGGTATGCACAAATTTTATAAAGAATGCTTGACTTCGAACCACGGAAAGAGAATCGTGTCTGGATTTTTTTTTAAATTTTGATGCCACCTTACTAAGCTCTATTATGAACTTCCTTTGACATTTTGGCAAAATAGTATGATTAGCAACTTTGTTTCTGGTAAGGTCCGCGCACTTACAGAGTAAGACATGAGAAAGTAGTTGAAGTATATTGAGAAATTTAGTAGTGATATAGAACTCTTATAAGCAACGATCAAATGAAAGTTCTAGAAATAAAGTGTTAAAATTGATTCTGACAGATTACCTGGGTCTTTTCATTGCTCAGGACCTGTTACTGTGGCATCATAATGTTCTTAGTTAGATCTTCCAGAAGTGTCAGTTTGCAGCTTCATCATCCTAAAGTTTATTTATGAAGTAGTCCTTGCTTTATTTAGCACTTAAATTTCCCTTTGTCAATCATTTTAATCTAGTAAAATGCTTTTTTAATACTTTCCTTTGAACAGATTATCTCAGCTCTGTAGGCCTCGTCTTGGATCCAAGTATTCATTGAGAGTGGTAGTTCTTACTAGGTCTCTGTTTGCACTGCCTTGTAGGCCAGACCACATGGTTCTACCTTTTGTTTTTCCTTTCCATCTAGAACAGTGAATTAAAACTTCCACTTTTTTGAAAATGTAGATTTTATAAACTTGGCATACAAATAGAATGATTCATAAAACCTCCATTGAAAGCTATGCAATTAGCCTAAGTGTCATTATACACAAAATACCATGAACAAAATATTGTGGCTTCCGATCCAGTGGAATTTTTATTTCTTTTCAGTCTGTGGCTGACCATGGGAATAGTTTTTCTTTTGCTGTATTCTGGCCTCTTCTCCATATGTTTAATCAGATTCTGCAGCCATCTCTTCTGGGTTGGGTTTCTCAGTTTATGTAACTTTGCTTAGAATTTATTTTATTCTGTTGTCAATTAGTAAGGAGTTTCCTCCCTCCAAAATTGTTCTGCGTGATATTTACCTCTATTTATGACAGTCCCTGTAATTAAAAAGCCTGGCTCTCAACTCGTTCTCCGCTTGCTGCACTATGACTCTGGGAAGTTATTTAACCCTGCTGTGCTTCAGTTTCCTCATTTTTAAAACGACAGTAATAATTGCGCCTGCTTCATAGCTTTTATAACGATGGAGTAAGAAATTAATAATATATAGAATTGGGAATAATGTCTGGCATATTATGCATTTAATAGTTGGGTATTATTAGTTTCCTATTAGCTATTTCCTAATGATGACTTACAGGAAAAGAGAAAATGACTTAAGCAAAATGTAAGAAGAAAAAGACACTCTTCTCTCCCTGGCTGTTGACAGTGACAAATGTAACCATGGCAGGACCCGCCGTATTTTAAACATTTAAATTGTTTAATTATTGATAATTGAATAAATAATAGCACTTGTTCATTATAACCAGAAATGTAGAAGAAATATGGGGAGAATACAGTGTGCAAAAGAAACTGAAACATGCATAATGTGTAACTCTGAATCTAGAATAAAAGCCTTTCCTGAGAAAAAGGCATTTTTCCATTTCTATAGAAAGTTTTTCAGCAAAGCACTAGAATTTTCTGATTTTCTGGAATAATCCTGATGTAGTTAAACCAAAAGAAATGACCTAATAGTTCTTTTCCATGCCTAACATTTATAATTATAGTTTGAGTGTCTGTTGCAAGTAAATGGTGGCCGTGACTTTGGGGAGAGGTGAGCTGTTCCCTGGGTCGCCTGCCAGCAGTGCAGTAGAAACAGCGATCTGGTTAACCAGCCCTGAAGAGAAAGAACGTTCTTATTGGCAGATCCCACATTGATTCTCCTTTTCCCTATACTGTGGTTTTGTCAGCCATTATTATTTCATGCCACTTTGATGTTAGCCTCGTTTCTTAAGCAAGGATGACCCAGAGAATGGGCAAATTAATAAAACAGCAGCACCTCTAGTAATCATAATACATTAGAAGTGTCAGTTCAGCTCATGAGCCTCACTATTAAGATTTCTAGATGAACATGTCCATTCTCTGCTGCTCTGCCTCTGCAGCATCTTACCTATTACTGTTACAGATAGAAAAGACTCGGTTTTCATTTTTATTATCAAATTGTTATCAAACTCTGAATTTGCCAAGGACTGATTTGGGGGGAAGTGGTAGAAGAGCTGTTTGATAAGTCACATCCTATTGGTAAAATTGACAGAGAAATCCAAACCTCCAAGGGCTAAAATCCATACTTCTGAGATTTCTTCTGCTAAACAAAGAACAATCTAATGGAAACATTAAACTTTCCTGTGGTCCTAAAAAGAGTCCACTAATATAACCTGAATTCTGATACTTAAAAATCTTTGCCTTTGACTAGAGAAAAGTAGAATATACTTAGAATTAGGAAAACCATATAGAAAAATGGTTACTAGAACAAGTCTAGACTATTTGGGAATAGGTATATTAGGTAGTCATCCTATTATACCTTCAATAATTAAAACAAGACTGTATTTCAAATTGTTTTTATCCCAATATCTCGTTTCATTTTTGTATCTCCGTAAAATGATACAATTTTCAAATTCATTGTGGAGTTGCTGACATCAAAAAAATCCCACTTGCGGATTTAAGACACAGTCTTCCAAATTAACCACAAAATTGAAAACACTTAGGCAGATTATGTCCCAGTAACAAGCATTTCCTAGTAACAAAGGAAATGCATTCGAAGTTACATAAGAGCTTGTGCACTTTTTACAAAGCCACACTTATTTATATTTCTACCAAATGTTTTTATTCAAGTTAGTACACATATGATAAAGGGCTTTTAGGCCAATTGGAAGCATTTTTCACAGTAACCTAAAATATTGAGATGTAACTATTCTTTAGGAAATCACATAACACAGTTTCCTATACTTGAATTGCAAGTGAAAACAAAGCAGGCTGTTCCACATAGTTACAAGCAAGTAGCACAGCTGGGGATGATCCTAGTTAAAATCATAAAGCATCATGTCAGTCCACAGGCAGCTCTCCTTGGGGACTTCTTCTCTAGTCTTGGTTAACTTGCCTATATCAAGAAAACAAGAACTAACACATTTTGGTGAAGACATGGAGAGGTAAGAATCCTGTACACTAGTGGTGGGAATATGGACCAGTGTATCCCTGTGGAAGACAGTATGTAAGTTCTTCAAAATATTAAGAACAGATATACTGTGATCCAGCAGTTCTACTTCTAGACACCTACCTAAAGAACACAAAAAATTCAAAGGGATAAATGCACTCTTATGTTCACTGTGGCACTATTTTCAACAGCCACATCATGAAGCAACCTAACTGCCTGGCAACACAGGAGTGGATTAAGGTATGATATATACACACAGTGGAATACCACTCAGCTGTAAAAACAACCAATTCTTGTCATTTATAACACCATGGATGGAATTGGAGTGGACTATGCTAAGGGAAATAAATCATAAGGAGAAAGACAGATGCTGCCTGATTTCACTCATTTGTGAAATAGAGAGGAAAAATAAAAACAAAGGAACTGATAAAACTAAACCAAAACAAACCCTGAAAATATTACTGCAAAATTAAGATTACTAGAGGGAGAGTAAGAGAAGGATGAGACCAAAAGAGGCCAGGGAGCCAAGGACCTAGAGTAAAAGATTATGTGTGCTTTGGTGGTGTGGTGTGGTAACATATTTGAAGAGGTGTGTACCTATTCCTTATCATATACTGATAAGGAACCTATTCCTTATCGTATACTGTGATTCCAAGTCATATACTGTGTTGTAAACCTCAATTTTAATTGTTTCCTCAATTAAAAAAAGAAATAAATAGGGAAAGCATTATAAGTTGCTTTTGGAAATAAATACTGTATTTACATTCTGAGCTAATTTGCTTGCCTAAAAAAAGGGGATGCTAATAATGAGAACCCACCTCATGAAGTTGTTGTAAGAGTCAAGTGACATTAAAAAATGAAAACATTTTAAAATTGGCTAAAGTTTAGGTTTGCAAACATGATATTCACAAGTGAAAATCCAGTGTGCACTTAATTTTTCAGGTCTGTAGTTTTCCTCATTCTGAAATGAAATGGTTGCCTAAATCTCTAGGATAACTCTGGCTTTAAAACTTAAAAACAATTCTTTGACTAGGGTGACCTTCCGAGGTCCTTTGAGTCTTAAATGTTTTGAGTTAAGTAATGGAAATAATGTGTATAAACAGTGTACTTGGAAGCTGCTAGAAGTCAGATGTCCGTGGATTCCTGGTTGAAGTGTAGCCTGCACGTTCCCTGGATGGAGCTCCCAGAGGTTGGTTGCTCTGGGGGTGAAAGTGGGATTGTGACACTAAAGGGAAAACAGAGCTGGGGAATTTGTAGTTAAAACCCAGTCAAGTAGGACAGTCCTTGTTAACACTTAAGGCATCTTACTCAGATAACAGAAAAGCTACATTTTTAAGCTCAGGGATCAGGACCTACGTGAAGGCCTGTGATAGACCCAGCTTAAAACTTAAAGCCACAGGAAAGTCTAAAAGGGTAATAGGATTTAGAGGGTGAATATTGGAAAAGCTTGGAAATAGCCTGAGCTTTCAATAGATCGGCCCAACACAGGAGAAATCCAAACCTATTAAAACAAGTTCAAGGAGATCAGCTATGAAGTGAATTGCTTACTATAATAGAACTCATTTTTCAGAAGAAAATAGCAGAATCCAAAGTTTTAACAGTATGTAACCTACAATATCCTATGTTGAATTTAAAAAATTTGTCAGACACACAGAGAAACAGTAATATATGACCCTTAGTGAAGACAGGTTTATAGTAGAACTCACATTGGCCTACATATTGGACTTTATAGAGTGGTCTTGAAAAATCACTCTCATAATTGTGCTTTAAAGACACAGGAATATTTCATGCTAGTGATAAAATAGTAGGAAATCTCAGCCAAGAAAAGATAAATATTAAATGGGTATTTGAAAACTGATATTTAAATAATAAATTCGCTATATGACGTTAGTGACAAAAGTGGAGATGTCAAAAAGTCCAAAATTTTAAAACAGCAGTAGAAATCCTGGACAGGGAGAAAAAGGAGTTAAAACAGAATGAACAGAACCTCAGTGACATGGATAATCAAATATACAAGCAATTAGAACACCAAAAAGGGATGGAGAAAAGTATTTGAAAAAATGATTGAAATATTTTTCTGATTTTAATTTTACTTAAAACACAGATTTAAGGAGGCATATGGGAAATTCTCTGGCTTCTTGGTTGGTTTGGGTTTTTTTGTAAACTTTTCTAAAACTGTTCTAAAAAACATAGTCTAAAAAAATATTTACAGATCCTAGAAACTAAGTGAAGAAGGGTAAATTCAAAGACAGTTACACCTGTAGACATCATAATTCACAAAGTATAAAGAGAAAACCAGAACAACAAGGTTAAAAGATATGATAGGTCAAGAGAAACTATAAGTGAATTCTTAACAAAAATATTGGAAATCAGATGAAAATGAAACTTCTTCTAAAGTACCTTCAAAACTATTACAGAGTCTATGCCCAAGTAGAAATACTCTTTAAAAATTAGGGTTACTAGGAATCTGACTGTAGAATGAGGCTGCTGGGGAGGTGGCGGTGACGACACGGGGCACGGAATGGGGGCGGGGGGCGCAGCGGGTGTGGTGGAGGGCTTTCGGTGCCCGGGTGGTGGGTGTGGTGTGGTAAGACACACTTGAAGGTGTGATCCTGTACCTCCGAGGCATCATATGCAGTGTTGTAAACCGCTGTTACTTCGAATAATTAAAAGAAAAAACCAACCTAGGATTAAACGCACAGGCATATCAGATAAATATGAAAATAATTCTTCTCTGGAAAACACATTCTGTAGGAAATGCCAGTGGGTGCTGTTCCGGCTGAGCAGAAGTTAAGCAGATGGGGCATCAGTGTACGGAATGATGAACACCAGGCATGGCTACTAAGTGCATTACACAGAAAAGTTATTTTTCCTTCCCAGACTTTTCTTAAAGAAAACTGACCACTTAAAGCAAAAATACTAGCATTGTCAGGTGGAGTTTAAAGTGCATACATAGGTGAAAGACTTTATAACAATAATGCAAAGGATTAGGAGAGAAGAATTACATAGTTGTAAGGTGATGGAGAAAATATGGAGTATCACTTAACAATGTTTTATGATACATTCATAGATAGTGATACATCTTGTCAGCTGTACTGCACCTATTAAAATCTAACCACAAAAACAAAAATTAAAAAGTGAAATCCTACAGAGGAAATAAAATCCAATAGTGAGAAGTATTTCATTTACTTAAGAGAAAAAGGACAGGAAAGGAACAATATAAAAAAGAATAGAGGGATGCATGGATGATAGATATAAACACAACATATCAATACTCTTATCACATTAAGTGAACTAAACGCTCCAAATAAAGTACAGAGATTATTAAAATGAATTAAAAGAAGCAATGCTATTTACAAAACACATATAAGAAATTAAATGATGAATTTAAATTAAATAATTATATAAGAAGTTATAGACTGCAGTTAAAGAATCAAAAAAGATAGTCACTGTAAACAGTAATCATGAAAATCGTGCTGTAGCTATTTTAATATCAGACCAAGGAGACTTCAAGTGAGTATTCCCAGAGATAACGGAGGAAAAGAACATATAATGCTAAAGTGGACAATTCATTAGAAAATCGTAACAGTTTTTAATATACATGCACATAATAACAGCTCTTCAAAACTGATAAAGTACAAACACACGAACTAAAGGGAAAAAGACACCTGTCTTCAGTCATCACTAGAAATTGTAGCCCTTTTCTCAGAAATTGATAGAATAAGTATAACAAATGACATACAAGTTCTGGAACTAGCAAGTTGAACCATTCATATTTAATATTTGTGGAACAATACTCTCAACAACTGAAGAATATGTCTGTCTTTCAAATATGTGTGGAATTTTCCCCATTATAGATCTTATGCTAGGCCATAAAATTAAATGTAAATTTCAGAACATTAAAATATGTCAAAACTGTTCTCTGACCACAATGTGGAGTAAGTTAGAAGTTTATAATAGGATATTTAAAAGGTCCCCCAAACATTTGAAAATTAAGTAATAAATTCTAAATACCATGACTCAGAGAAGTCATAAAGAAATCATTTTGAATTGAATGATAATAAAAATACAAATGTGAAATTTTTATTATGCAATTCAATTAGTATTTTGAGTGAAATTTATATCTTTAATTGCCTATGTCAGAAAGAAGAAAGTTTTAAATTCAGTATTCACAGTAAGAAAGTGACAAAGAACAAAGTAAACTAAGGAGAACGGGAAATAATAAAGGTAAGTGCAGATATAAAGGAAATAGAAAACTCACAAAGTCAACCATACTTCTTCAAAGAATTAATAAAATTTATAACCCATCAGGAGAATAATCAAAACAAAAAGGAAGACGAACGAATTACAAATATTTGGAGTAAAATGGGAAAGACAGTATATCACTAGAATTCTAACATTATTTAAAAACTATGAAAATATTTTGAACCACTTTATGTCACTAAACAGCTGAGATACAATTAAAAAATTGAAAAATACAGCTGATCTTCCATTTGATCTAGTTTGCTTCCATAGCTTTCTCGATATTTTTTTAAGCTCGCCTGTTGTGTTCTTTATATCCTGAATTCTTATATTTCCCCTATATTTCTTATTTAAAGTTTCAGTTTCTACCTTCTGTTCCCTAATTTTATTTTTGAGCCCATTTATTTTTATAATTATTATTATTTTAGTTCTATCACTGAGCTGCTTTTCTGTGTTCCATCTCTTTAGTTTTCTTTCATATAGCAATTTTGAACTCTGTGATAGGGACATGAAGTCCTCTCTGTCTTTGTGGTTAGATTCCAGAGAGTTGTTCTCTTGTGATGTCTTGTTTCCTTGCTATCTCGAGGTGTGGTGTCTTATATATTTTTTTTTTGTCTGCCATTTTGCTTCTTTAACTTTCTCAATTAAAAAGATAAAACTGTAGCAGTAACTCAGAGAGTTGACCTCCTTTTACTTTTCCTCCAGGGGGTGCTGTGGTTTGGCTTGACCTGATTTGTCCTCTGCTTCTTACTTCCACTTTGTGTCCAACTCATGTCCAGCGATTTCCCATGGAAGATCTTGGCTCTAAACTCTTCACTGCTCCATTGTGCTGTGGGCAGGGATTTTCCGTTCCTTATTTTACAGGTGGGGCCCGTTGGGACTTTCCGTATCTTTACATAGATACATTACTTTCATCTCCCCGAGCCGGAATTCTGGAACATCCTTGCCTATTCCTTACCTGTTAAGGCCTCTCGTTCATATATTTCTTCCTCCTGCGCTGTCTCTTTGACTTCTAGCTTCATTATTGGCACTTTCCTGATTTAGCTTGTACTTGATACCTAATTGTTATTTTCTGTTTCATGCAGTCTTATGAGTTTTTAACAAGGGGAGAGAGTGCGTTTATGTTGGCTTAGATTATAATATTTATCCAAAGTTCAAGTTCAAATTTAAACCAAATTTATTTTTAGTATGTTAATTTTTTTCTCCTCTCCTAATTTTGATTTCTACTTTTTAGACAGAGTGTGTGTGTGTACACATATGTATATGCATGTATATGTAATACACATATTGCAATATAGTTTGGGAATTTCTTGTGGGGTAGGGTGTGTTACAAGACTCTTGAAACAAAATTTTATGTGGAAAGGTCCAGGAAGAAGTGATGAAAGACGTGACTGCTCTCTCATGTCCTTTTCTGAAATGTTGTGTTGTGCTCCTAGGTTTGTTAGGAGTAGAGTTACTTTTGCTTAAAAACATTAGTCTTCATCCGAACTTTACGTGTCTTATGGAATCGTTTATTTTTCCAGTAGACTTTAAAGAAAAAAACTTTTCTGTTGCCAGCCTGCTCTTGCTACCCAGGTCCTGTGCTCTGGCTCAGCGTTCCATTCCGCCTCATGATAAACACCTCCGTATCTCATTATACCTTAAACTCCGGGAGCTCTGGGGGCAGACAGAGAGGAAGCTCAGTGTACTCTCTAAATGAGCCATGGCAAGCCTGGGAGTGGGGTTTACTGCTGGGAAGTAGACCAGGTGGTATTAAAGGGGTTTGTTCCATATGGTAATCACTCAACCCATTAATATTGAAATAAAAACTGGAGGAGTTAGCTTCTTTGGCTACCAATTTCCTGGAGAGATAAGACAGCCAAACTCCTTGTGTATTTCTGTATCTCCATGTAAAACTGTGCTGGAAGATGTATCTTTTTATTTCCAGGTCGGATTATTTTGATTTATTTTACTGTCCGATTTCATGTGAATAAACCCTTCAGTACCAAGCTGCACCAGGAGATTATTAGGTAGATCCTACACAGCTCTTCTTGCTAGGGATGAAGTCCTACTGTGATGAAGTAATTTGGTTCGAAACTGTCAATAATTTCCAGATGTGGAAGAGGAATTAATCAGAGTTCCTTCACCAGGGCAAATAAATGTGTCTGGTTGGGTCTGTGCTAATTAGGAGAGTTTTCCCTCTAGTGTTATTGTTATTCCATCTGTTAGAAAGTATCCAAATAATTGCAGGCCAGACACAGACTCTTAGGTACCCATTACAGGCAAACAATAGAGATGTTTTGGCTTGGGTGTCCTGGGGCGTTTCATCTAAGCACAGTGCAGTCGTGTACCTCTTCTTCCCAGTCCCCATTGAGATGGTTTGATGGGCAAGAACTACTGTGGAGACCACATACACTAGTGCTCCCAGTATCCCATCTCTTTTATCACTCAGATGAGATCTGTTTTAGTAACTGTAAGCGGTTGTCAGTTTTTGGATTGAAAATAATTTTTTTTTCTAAAGATAGTTAATCTGGTCACTTTGGACCACTAATTAAGGAAGGGATAGTCAGGTTCAATAAATGCTGCAGAAAATAACTTAGGTAGGATTCAACTCTTTCATTCAATCAGCATGTACTTTCTCCTTTCTTTTCATTCAACCCTCTACCACGCGCGTGCACACACACATACGTTTTGTGGTTTTAAAGAGAATGTATTAATAAGTCCACAGGCCTTAGAGTTGTTATGTAGGGGGTCTGTCGTTTTTTACTACTGGGACTGAGTACTGTTTGCACAGTTTGTTCTCAGTGAAGTGACTTTACTGTTAGTCGGAGGTATCATTAGTTAGGAGATTTTTTTTTTTTTTTTTTTTTTTTTGCTATAGCAGCTTTTCTAACCACTTTTTAGCTCTGGGTGTTTTTCTGTTTTATTCTGCTAATAATTTGCATCTTTATTTCCACTTTTAAAGCATAAGAAGTTTCCATAACTGTGTTTTGTTTCTATTTTAAACTAACACCAGAGCATCCGTTTAGTCACCAGTCATGCTTAAGTTAAGTGGGTGGTTCCTTTGTGCTGCCCAAGATTTTTTATTTGAAATTGAGCATTTTTCACTTGTGTGTTAGGCCAGAGGAGTCATATCCTCTGTGGTATTCTTCCTCCACCTAAGCTTCCTAAAAAATACTGTAAATAGAGGCTTTCAGCATAGAACACATTACTGACTAGAGCTGAGCTGAACTGTAGGCTAATAAAAAGTACCAAGTGAAAACACGAAGGTATCTTATTGCAGTCTATTGTAGACGTAACGCGGTGTGAACAGGAGCAGCTTTGATTCATGGTAGATCCCACCGGAACACAGTCAGTGTGGCTCAGACTCTCGGGACCTCAATCCCGAAGGTCACATTTGTATGAATGCTCACCATGCAGATGTAAAACCCTGTTTCATTATTTTAAAGATCACAGCACCGCGTGTGAGACGGGGCGCTGTCGGGGCCTCCAGCGGTAAAGGTCTGCTCTGATGTCCGTGGCTCCTGGCTGTAGTGGTTTTGCTTTGTTAGGTATAAGGTGACCAGGTTTAGTCTAGTGACTAAAACTGTGTCTACGTTTTTGCATGGAATAGTTGTGGTTACTTCATAGGAGGATTTTCCTTGGCTATCCCAGATTATTACAGCAGATTAGAAGCCAATACAGACCTGAAATGAAGGAAAAAAGAGTTCAGTTATATTAAAGTGAGCAATTTTCAAATAAAAGTGAGCCATTTATATTGTTTCACATGTGCAAAGTTAAAGAGTAGTTGAACTTCAAACTTAAAGACTACACTTTATTTTATAGCTTCATTAACGTAAATAAGTTTATTTATAGTAGGGCAGAGGGTCTAAAATTTTCTTAGTTCCAGAGCAAGCAGTAAGTTTTTCATAACCTCTAAGCAGAAATAGATACTCAGTAGTTTCTAACAGTAATTAGGTTTGTATCATTAAAATATCCATGCCCTGTCCATTCACCGATCACTTCAAAATGTACATAAATGGTAAGAAAAAATTTAATTTTTATTTTATTTGCAAATAGTGACTTACTAATAGGATGTGTGCTTGTTGGGCGTTGTGTAACTTTTCAAATCTTGGCATTGTTTAGGCGCTGCCGCCTTCATTTCTCCTTTTGCATCATTTTCTGTCCACTGCCGTGTGGCCCTTTTAGCCACAGCAGCCAGCAGAAGCTCAGTTTCCCAAAGATGAGATGTCCAGGAAGGACTGAGCTCGTCAGCTACCTCAGACAAGTAGTCCGCACGTTTTCTGATATGTCTCTTTAAATTCCTGCTGTCTCCCCAAATTTAAAATACTATTTAATGCCCCTGGGAGGTCTCTGGGGTGCCACGATGCACAGTTTGGAAACCATGGTAATACTGTAGAGAATCTGATTCGCTGGTGACATATATTGCTGTAACCTTAGTTCAAGACACATTTCCGAGATGCCCTACTTTAGGGCCTTGGGCAAGTTGTTACGGGCAGCTGGCAGAGGAGCACGGCCCTCCACCTGCCTTGGCGCGCTGAGAATGTAAGAACAGTGGCTTCAGAATTTTTTGGATTCTGACCCCAGTAAGAAAATATTTTACATCTCCCTGTCTCCCTCTCCCCCGCTCTCTTCCTTTCCTGCCTTTTCCTTCTGTCCCTTCTTCACCTTCTTTCCCCTTTCATTCCCTTTCCCTCACTACAAACACACACACACACACACACACACAGGAGACACACACACACGAGACACACACGCACACGCGCACACACCACATAACTGAAACAAGCATTTAACAAAACAATATTTTTCCTGTATGCGCTGATACTTTATTCTTATTTACATTTTCTTTTTTAAAATTTCTTGCTCTTTAAGAGGCACTAAACTAAGGACACTAGATAAAAATACAGAATTTGGGGCCCAATTGGTTTTAAAGTAGCCGCCATCATTTCCTATCTGTGTTGCCACAGGCAAGATATTTAATCTCTCAATTACTCAGTTTCCTCATTTACAAAATGAGGATTAATGAAAATGCACCCTATTGCAGGGGTTAAATAATACTTGTAAAATACTTAAAGCAGATGTTGGCTGTTAATTACTGCTGTTTTACTAATTAATAGAATTTCAGTGACTAATCATGTTAATATATTTGGGGGTTGGGGAAAAGCAATAGTTTCAGCCTTTAAGTGGTACTGTATATCTATAGTAAAAAGACTGGAATTTTTTCTCTGGATTTTTTCCACTTAACCTTTTCCATATGATTTCAGTTGAGAGACAAATAGGGGAGCCAGGACAAAAGAGGTGAAAATACTATCTTTAAACTGATCAAACTCATTAGAGAACATGGTGTTATATTTGCAGCCAAGAGACCTTCCTAATATTTCACTGGTGAAGGACTCTGGCATTTCACGCATTACAGAGAACAGAACAGGATATGCAGTCTGCACAGGCAGAGGGGAGAGCAGAAGGGACTAAACCAAGCATGATCATTGTGTCTTCAGAAGCTGCCAATCCCATCACTCACGAGAGAGAGACTGGGAACAAAAGTGGAGAAATATGGAGAATGAATATTACCCTGACAGAGGGAACATTTTAGAGGGATACAGGAGGCCCATAATCAAGTAGTGTTTCATAATTTCAGCATTTAAGTATCCTTTTTTGGAATGAAGTTCAGGACAGAGACACTAGGATTTAAATCCTGCCTCTCTCAGTTAATTGCACTGGCTTAGGAAACCTAGGATTTCCAGGAGGGGAAATTGCCACAACTATTTTGAAGGAAAAAAAAAAAAGATCACTCACTCCTCTTCCTTATTCCATTCATACATTCTTAAGTGTAATAGTGTTTGCTTTTAATCAAACTGTAGTAATGGCAGAGGCATGAAGGCAGCCGCAGGTGGCTAGCAGTTGTTTCTCAGAATATGCCCGTCATTGTATTTCACTGTAGTTGGTAATTCCATGACGCCGTAGTAGTATGTGGTATGTAGTGCCTAAGCCAGCTTATGAAGAATTGCTGTGTTAGGAGTATATGGAACCTATCTTTTTCATTACAAAAAATGATGGAATATCTTGAGGATGTGTTTTGTTTTTTTTTTATAAACATATTCCTCAGGAAAAGGTTTTTCCAGTTTAAGCTTTGATTGCCTCTCACTTCTCTCATTCACTACCCTTCCACTCTTTCGCTTCTTTCCTGTTCTTTGTTTCTTTGTTTCTTTTTTTTAATTTAATTTATATCATTTACATTATTGTGTCCCCCGTAGGTTCCCCACCACCAATGCACCCGTGAACTGTCCCCATAGTCCCTGTGCTCTTCTCTCCTCTATTTTGGTCTCTCTGCCTCCCCCGCCCCTGCAGAATGTCTCTTATTTGTGGTTGCCTGCTAGTTTTCTTTCTCTCTTTTAACAACTTTTGATATTAGTACCTGTATCTCAAGAACCATACTGGACTTTACTAATATAATTTTGAACAATATGTATTTAGTTCCTTTAATCTAATACCAGTGAGAGGACATATTAAAGCAAATAGAAATTTAATTTTAAATGTAACATCTAGTTCATGATAGATATAATATTTAATAAAAATTTGTAACAAGGAGTCTGAACTGATCTGCAGTGATCGTCCCTGTAAAGTGGCACTAATGATTTGGGGAATATGAGTCCTATCAATGTAATGGTGGCATAGGAATGAGTAGCACTCTTCCTCCTGCCAGAAACATCAATTTGAACAGCCATCCCTGAATGAAAATCCTTTCAGAGGAGTCACAAAATCATGTGAAGGATTATAGTACCTGTACGCAAAAGAAAAAAAAAAATGTTTGTAATTTATATGGGAACCCCCATACAATTATCAATATATACCTCAGAAATTCTTGCAGGCCAGTACGGAGTGTGATGATGTATTTAAAGTGCTCACATTTAAAAAAAATTAGCAGTCAGTAATATCTTACTGATAAAACTGTCCTTTAGACATGAGGAAAAGCTTCTCAGACAATGAAAAGCTAAGGGAATTCATAATCACTGACTTGCCTTACATTAAATACTGAAAGTTCTTTGAGCTGAAACAAAGGATACCAATTAGTATACTGGTAAATTTAAAGTATACTGGTAAATATAAGTGTATACTAAAATTTAAAATATTCTAATACTGTAGGGTGGTGATGGTTAAACACTTAACTTTAGATTTAAAGTTTAAAGGATGAAAGTTTAAAAAAGTAACTACAGCTAAAATATTAATAAGTGCACAGTGTAGAAAGAGGTAAATTATGACATCAAAAACAAATTATGGAGGATGGAGTTAAGGGTAGATGTTTTGCATGCAGTGAAGTTGTCATCAGCTTGAAGTAGAGTGTTGTGTCTATAAGATGGATTTTTCAAAGCTTCATGATAACCACAATACAAAAACCCATTCTTATATATGCAGAAGATAAAGACAAGAGAATCACAGCAAACTACTGAGGAACATTATGAGCTCATAAAGAGAGAGAACAAAGTAGAAAGGAGGACACAAGGGAACTACAAATAACCAGAAAGCATTAAGATGGCATTAGTAAGTCTTTCTCTAAAAATAATTACTTTAAATGTAAGTGGATTAAATTCTCTAATCAAAAGCCATAGAGATGCTATATAATTTAAAAAACAAAATCCAACTATTTGAAACCTACAGGAGACTCACTCAAACTTAAGGACACACATAGGCTCATAGTGAAGGAGCAGAAAAATTATTCCATGCAAGTGAAAAACAAGAGTATCTAGATGTAAGTGTACTTATAGCCTTAAAATAAGATAGACTTACAGTGAAAAACTGTATCCAAATAAGGATGACCATTAAAGAGAATATATATTTATAAATACTTATGCACCCAACATGGGAGCACCTAAATTTATAAAGCAAATATTATCAGATCTGAAGAGAGAAATAGACATCAGTAAAATAATCTTCAGACACATCATTACCCTACTTTCAACAATAGATAGATCATCTAGACTGAAAATCAGTAAGGAAACGTGAGATGTAAACAACGCACTAGATCAAATGGGCCTAGCATACATTTGCAGAACATTCCATCCAACAGCAGTGGAATACATATTCTTCTCAAGTGCAGATGGAATAATCTCTAGGATACATTATATGTTAGGCCACAAAACAGTCCTTAATAAATTTAAGATTGAAGTCAGAACAAGCACCTTTCCTAACATCAGTAGCATTAAACTAGTAATGAATAATGGAGAAAAATGGTAAAATTCATAAATATGTGAAAATTGCACAACACATTCCCGAACAACTGAGAGGTCAAAGAAGAAATAAAAAGGGAAACCAAAAACTCTTGAAACAAATGAAAATGGAAACAAAACATGCCAAAAATTGTAAGATGTAGCAGAAGTTGGAAGAGAGAAAATTGCCACATTAAATATCTACATTAGGAAAAATCAATCACAAGTAAACAACCTAAATTTACACCACAAGGAACTACATACTGGCAGACTTGGAAATCCTTTAGCTCGACTTCTGAAGAGAAAAAGAGAAGACTCAATAATTAAATCAGAAATAAAAGAGGAAATATTATAAATGACATTACAGAAATAAAAAGGTCCATAAAAGACTACTGTAAGTAATTATACAAGAACAAATTCGATAACCTAGAATAGAGAAATTCCTAGGAATATGCACCATCCAAGACTCATTTATGAAGAAGCAGAAAATTGAACAGATTAGTAGTGAGTAAGGAGAGTGAGTCAGTAACAAAGGACATCCCAACGAGGAAAAATTGAGGAAGATGTCAGCAGAGGAAAGATGCGGGATTCATATCCTCCACATACTCAAAGCTAGATTGTAGCAAACAAAACCAAAAAACGGACAATTATAACACATGCTAGGAATGATACCTGGAGGAGAGGAACCCCGGAAACCTATGGAGCAGACTGAACAGCCCACCTCGACAGGCACGTTGAACCCCCATGTAATGGAGGCCTCCGAAAGCAGCACAGCGGAGCTGGCAAGGCCCAGGCGCAGCGCCCTTCACTAACCGGGACAAACTCCTTGCAGTATCCAGGGCAGATCTCAGCAGACAGCGCACCGACAGCACAGCCCCACAGAGCTCCCTGATCGTGACGGCGGATCCTCAGCCAGCACCCTGCCAACATCACCTTGGCCTGCTCTGCTCCCTGGTGGAGCCACCTCAGCAGACACCCTGCTGACATTTGAGTAAGTCCCCTGAATGGGTGCAAGGGTGGGGTCCCCTAGCACCTGCTCCACCTATATCAGTGGGACCTTGGCAAGCTCCCTAAAGGAGTGCGAGGGCAGACCTGCCCCAACAGACACCCCACGGACATCAGTGTGCTATTGGCAAAGTCCTGGAAAAAGCCTCAGTGTGAAAAAGCCACAGTAGCAGACTCTGTCCCTCCCCAACAGCTGGGACCTCCCCCCCTCACTGAATACCCCATTTATTAATTAATTCTCCTTGATGTACAGCACCATCTACTGGAAAATAGAAATTCTTCGCCATTATCTTTTAGAAAGCAAATAATAGATGAAAAAACACAACAGATGGCAATCTGTGTCATTAGGGGAATACTAAACCATACGGAGAGAACAAATCACTAGATCCCAAGCACAAAAAGAGGAAGACTAATTTTTCCTATCAGGTATAGTCTTTAGAATTGCCTTGATAAAGAAATTCAAAGAAATGGGGGGAAAAAACAAAAACTGATTAAAGATATATAAGAAAACTCAGAAAAATAAATGTCCTGAAAAATAAAGTTAAATAAGAAATTAATGGAGATGCAGGATGTAAAAAGATCAATAGATGATATTAGCAGTTCTGGAGAAAGCAGTGGAGGTAAAATAGACCAAATGAAATATCAGTGAACTTGAAGATAATATACAAAGAATTCAGGTGGAAAAAGAGTGAGATGGGGTGGGGGGGGAAACGAAGAAACATTTTGGCAATTTCCCAACTCCATGAGTAAATACAATACAAGAATAATGGGTATCCTGGAGGAGGGAGAAAGAGAGAATGGAACAGAGAACTTATTAAAAGAAATAATAGAGGAAAACTTCCTGAACATGGAGTTTTATACAAGTCCATGAAGCTAAAAGAACACCAGGGAATCTAAACAGAATGAGACCTACACTAAAGACACATAGTAGTAAAGCTTGTAAGACCTCAAGACAAAGAAAGAATGTGGAATCTGGCTAGGGGAGGAAGCAGATAACCTATAAAGGTATCACAAGCAGGCTTGCATTGGACTTTTCTGAAGATACACTGTGGGTAAGGGGAGAATGGGATGATATCATTAAAATACTTAAAAGATAAAAACTGCCAGCCAGCAATATTCTGCAAAGCTCTCTTTCAGATATGAGGGAGAAATAAAGGCCTTCTCAAAGAAACAGAAGCTCAAGGAGTTTGAAAACTATAGACACCCCTTGCCCTTCCTCCCCCCAAGAAATGATGAAAGGCCCTTTCATATCTAAACCAAAGAGTACTTCCATGAAGAACTGAATAAGGAAATCGATCCATTAAATTATGGACAAAATGGCAGCAGTAGACTTTTATGTATCAATAATTATTCTAAATGTAAACTAACAGAACCCAACAATTAAAAGGCACCGATTGTCTTGCTAGATTAGAAAACAGAATCCAACTCTCTTCTGTCTCAAAAAAAAAAAAAAAATGCAGCTGAGCTCCAAAGAAAAATATAAGCTTAGGATAAAGAGTTAGAAAGCAACCCTACAAGCGAATGGGACCCAAAGAAAGATAGAGATAGCCATACTTACATCAGATAAAATAGATTTCCAACTGAAAATGGTAATAAGAGACAGGGCTGGATACCACATGGTGATTAAGGGAGCAATACAACAGGAAAACATAGCTGAGCAAATAGAGGAGCATCAAACTGTGAGGCCATTACTAGCCAATGTGAAAACAGACATTGGAAAAACCGCTTTCATGGTGGGGGGACGTCAACACCCCGCTTTCACCAGCGAGCAGTTCAACTAGACAGAAAATAAATGAAGTCACAATAGTCTTAAACAAAAAATTAGACTCCATAAATTTAATAGGGCATGACCACATGATATAATAGATATTTATTGGGCCTTACACCCCATAAAAGCTGAATTCACATTTTTCTCAAGTCTAACATTAGACATTTCCGAAGATAAATTCTGGGCAAAGAGAATGGAATGACGTTATCAAATTACTTAAAAGATAAAAACTGCCAGCCAGCAATATGCTACAGAGCTCTCTTTCAGCTGCGAGGGAGAAATAAAGGTTATCTGCATTTGCATTTTTATAGATGGGACATTGCCCAGGATGGACCACATATTGGGTCACAAGGCAAGTCTCAAGAAATCCATGCAATCCGAAATCATGCTAAACATCTCTGCTGACCATAAAGGCATCAACCTTGATCAGCCACAAAAAGAATGCAGTAAAAGCCTCTAGTACATGGAGCCTAGACAGCATACTACTGAATGATTACTGGATCAAAAGCGTATCAAGGAAGAAATAGAAAAATACCTCAAGATAAATGACAATGAGATCACAACATTCTAGAACTTACGGGACTTAGCAAAAGTAGTACTCAGAGGGAAGTACATAGCAATATGGTTCCATATCAAGCAACACCCCCTCTAGCTGCAGTAGAGCCTGGAAAATTCTGTTTCCGTTGGGCAGAGACCAAATCTAGATTCCGTTAGTTAACAAGGATGATGGAATGATACTGAACAGGCACCCAGCAGTGTTTGCCATGGTTCTCCTGCTTAGAAAGATGTGACTCCATCTAACTTCTCTCTTCTTAAATAGAACTACAAGGTCAGAATCAGGCCTTTAGAGGCAGTAACCACTCTCTGAGAGGAGGCTTCTGGCCTCCTATCTGTAATTCAAACTTTATAAAGAGGATCAAAAAGTTCTGAGTTTTCCATGACTTTTCAGTATTTTTTTCAAAAATATCACATATTCCTTTTAAAATAATTCTTCCATCTTTTTGGGGTGGTGGTGAGTGAGGAACAGTACTTCAGCAGTGCTTCCTACACATTGTTGCATTAGAAAGATGAGAAAGACACCAAAATTTCAGTCCCAGAACTTGATTCATTCACTCTAGAACGTCAAGAAAGTTATTTAACTTTTTTCTTCATCTAGGAAATTATAACATTGACCCTGGTAGAAAAATAGGCAAAGAACATAAACAAGTAATTCATAAAAATGTAAATGCAGATAGCCAATAAAGTGTAAGAAAATGTTAGGCTTATTAAATTAATATTAAAAGAAAATTAAGTTTAAAAAGATGCTTTTTAATTTTGCTTTAATTTGTTCATGTTGGCGGAATTGAATTTGCAGAGAAACGGTAAAGTGCATTATTCCTCCGAGTTCTCATCATTTTATAAAGTCGATGCCAATTATATTATCTCCAGTAGCACAGATCTACAGTTTGAAGTGGTAAGCGTCTTTTTAAAGCTACTAGACACTTTCAGGCCAGCTTAACACCACCATTAAGTACTTAAGAGGCCCTTTTGACCAACCTCCACTTAACCCTTAACCTATTTGCCAGATTAATTAAAACTTTATTTTCACTTAGCTAAACATACTGAGAAATACCATGCTAGAAAAGCTATTAGATTTTTCTTGAATATGCACCGCAGGTTAACCTGTCGAATTGTATAATTACTAAAAGTTATTTTTGTTCCCACACTTGCTTATTCTAGTTATTTTTAATATTTAATCATGTGCTTAATATTATATGAAACCAGTGATAGAATTTGTAAGAAAAAATGTTTCTAAAGCATTTTGGAAAGATGATACAGTTACTGAAAAATTGTCAAGGTATCTAAAAGTAAGAGCAAGTATACATAAAAGACAGTACGGAATTTAAGTTACTGAGCCATATTGAGAGCTTTAGACCTTATATCAAAAACTGGCAAATATGTATTTATAACATGAAATCATATAAGTTTTACATAATTGTATATATAATCATAAATCTATACACTTTCTCTGTTCTTTAGTGAACATTTTTTTAGGTTAATGAACTAGCATGCGTGTCACATATAAGGCCACCTCCTGTGTAGTTTCTTATGAATAATTTGTTGCTTTTGGAAACTCCAGAAGGTACAGTTTTTCTACAGAATGTTGAGTAATATGCATTATTTATGAAAATATAGATATCTAATTCTCAAATAGCAAATAAGTAAAGACTATGGCACCTTTTTTCATGATGTGATATCATTAAGACTTGATCCAAACAAACTGCATCTTTTCATAGGGACTTAATTCCAAAGATAAATTTATGGAAAAATATTGTCATTTGTTTTATCTAAAATGTCAGATTTGTTTTCAGTCTTTAAAAAATACTAATTCTAATCCTTGGGAAAGCACAACAGCTGCATCATGACATAACCTGCCCGGGTTTTGTATTTTACTGAGATACCTGCCAGTTGGAATTAAAACCCTATGGGCATAGCCAGTGTAGACTTAATTATTGGCTTACTATATTTAAATCAAAATGAAAAGCTCATACAGAATTTTGTACCCATACCCTGAAAAAATGTGAAGCTGTTTTTGGACTAAAATTTCATAGCTTTTGTGGCTAATGAGGCATGAAATAAATTGGCAAGCTCGCCCTGCCCTGAGTACAGTGGTGCAGTGTGCGTGTTCTAATTCCCAGCCCTTGGGATGCCAGCAAAGGTCACAAATTAAACAAAGTCAGGATTAATCAAAACTACAATCAAATAAAACCCAATCATTAATCCTCTTCGGAGTTACAATGGAGTGATTGTGTAATTGTGTGAGAAGCGCTGGAGAGGGCTCTTTTGTAGTCTGCAGGAAAGTCAACATTAAGGTGTCAAACAGAAAAATGAAACCCACAGGTGAAGCCGTCTCTGGAGCCAAGAGAAACTGGCAATTTATGCAGAGTTGCAAGTCAACCTTTGGAGGATTGAAAGGGGTGTTGGCACTGGCTATAGAACATGTGTCTCTCTCAGTGGGGCCCTCCGCAGAGATTCGTTTATGGGCCGCAGCAGGCTCTGTTTGCTGAGAAGCCTAGTGTTTGGGTGTAGCAGCTCTAAGCAACTCTCTCCAAGGTTAACTGCCAAAAATGTACTGTGTAATTCTCAGTTCTCTGTAATTTTGAAGACGAGTTCATAGAAGAGCATTTCCTGAATGGGAGTAATTGTCAGAAGAATGTCATCCCCAACAGAAAGGGGGAAAGTTTGCAAAGAAACAGAACTCTCAACCCTAGTTCTTCCCTGTTCCTGCCTTCTGGATTTACTGATGTTTGCTCTATGCTCGCTGTCATTTTATTTCTGCCATTTTATACTCCACAGTGATGATGTTCTTCTTCTCATCCCTTGATAACAAGTCAGTGTTAGTTTTATTGTGTATTTTTTTAAATCGCCAGTGATATTATCCACCTATTCTAAGTTTATAATCTAAGAATCAATTTTGACATTTAATTGGTTCCATATTGTTTGTGTTATATATAGGTATACTTTTGCATGCACTTTAAGGATAGGATTTCTAATGCTTAGTTTTCTGCTTTGATTCACAAACCACAGAAAAATTCGTAAGCCCTCACTCCATCTCTGATTTAGTTCCTGTTATCACGTGACGCAGGTTGAGTTTCTGTATTGCGGAATTTCTGTTTCTTACCTTGTTTTTTGCTATTTATATACTGAGAACTTTGTGTATGTAGAACACTTTTTGGTGCTATTTGGGTTACATGTTCTTTTATTCAAGTAATTTTCCAGGTAGTGTCTATGCATACATTCCTGGCCAGTCCCATTAGCTTACATTACTTAAAGTATCGCTTGGATTTTTGGCAAGAGCTCATTGTAATGATGTGTTACTTCAGACTTTAGCTTCTTTTTCCTTTTAGGTTCTTAAATATTACATTTTGTATCATCACTGACACATAATAAATTGAGTTGATCATAAAATAAAGGCTTCAGAATTTTAATAATTTGTCTCACATTTAAATTTTGGCTATACTAAAGTTGTGCTTGGGATTTTTCTATCCTCTGTTTCTTTATCGGTCATAAGTTTTTATTTTCAAAGTAGCTGAAAGTGTGGTAGAAAGGGGAAGGTATATAGAATACTTTTGTATCTGTGGTCAGGGACAAGGTTCTTTAATTTTTCTGACTATATATGTAGTGAAATGTTAGACTTGTTCTGCAATTAATTGTTTAATTGAAGAATATTATATCATGGTTATTCTTTAGTGTAAGCACAAAGATTGTTGTATTGCTTTTAACAACTCCTAGTTTTCTAGCATATAACTGTTACATTATTTAATTATTTCTTTGCGGACAGTCATTTAGATTATTTCCAATTTGAAATATTGAAAACAGCATTGCAAAGAAGCATTATACTTGCATCTTTTCACACATAGAAGAATAGTGCCATAGTACAGATTCTTTAATAAAATTGCGGCGTCAAAACATAATACTAATTGTTTTTTGATTCCTTTTGCTAAAGTGTGCTTTAAAAAAAGTTTCTACCCACATATGCTCTGTGTATGAGTATACATTTCTCCACACTGATGTACCTACTGCATATTCTCTCTCTTGCCGATCTATTTTTTTTTTCTATTTGGGGTACATTGTCGTATCATTACTTATTCTCTTTCTCCTCCAGTATTCCATAGTGCTATATTTAATTGGTACTCAAATTGATGGACATTTAAGTTACTTCTAACATGTTAGTTGACATACAGTGCTACAAAATAATTGATTGGTAATAATACAAAGTGTTCCTAAAAGTAAGAATAACCTCATACAAAAACTACTGCACCTGTCTGTGGATCTATCTGTTGGATAATACCCCAGACCAGAATTATAGGGCTAAATGGCATATGCTTCTGTAATTCCAGTTGATGTTACATTTGAAAAGCAAGATGGCACTCTGTCTCTGGTGAGTCCTCTCACCACCCTCCTCCCCACCCCACATGTACACCTCTGGCCTACACCCCAGTTCTTGTATGCATAAATAAATAAATCTTTTTTTAAAAAAAAGGATGGAAAGAAGTGTATATCATATGCTGATTTGTTAAAAGGGAAAGGCGTAAGAATACCCATACAGAAATGTATGTGTTATCTGGGTCAGTTGGGAGCAAAACAACAAGGCTACAGGGGCATTTTTCACTGTACGGTTGACCTTTGAACTACATGGGTTTGCATTTCCCTGGTCAATTAAAATTAGATTTTTTTTTTTCTGTTGCTGGTTTCCACATCCACAGATTTAACCAGCTGCACATGCGGAACCACATGTAAGTAGGACCAGCGCCCTTAGCCCTTCTTGTTCAAGGGTTAACTTTACATACACACATACTCTGAAATAATTTTTAGTTTGCAGTCATGTGAACGTAGTGGTAAATACACGGTAAAAGTTCCAGCTTACAAGTTACAACCAGATTTAAATGTACACTGCGACTTTTGGCATAAACAATTAATATACAGTAAATCTCAGTTTCTTCATCTCTGTTAATGGACCTAGTAAATGGTTGTCTTGTAGGGTTGGGAGAATTCAATGAGAACTTGTCTGGAAAGGCATGTTACATAGCAGCCAGAACATGATGCATGTAACAAGTCAGGTCTTTTAGTTATCTTCCAATTTTCCTGCAAAATTTATTCGTGTTATGTGAAATCATGAGTGGTCATATCTAGAGGGATTAATTTTAGTTGCAGAATGTCTTTTATATATTCCACTCTCTTTAAATGTGACTATGGAGACAGAAGTGAACCATTTGTTTTACTGGGATAGAGGCCATATCCTGGCTTAATTTTATGATGGTGACTACTTTTATGTTACCAAACAATGGATAAATGAACGTAAATGGAAAACTGATTTTCACAAAGCGTGCGCACACACACACACACACACACAGAATAAGCTGTTTCAGGGTTTCAACAAGTTAAAACACTTAAGCAGAAGTTGCAGTTAGTACGAGCGATCCTAAAGTCGGGTTCATGTTATCAGGAATGTGCATTGGGGGGGGGGTGTGTAGACTCAATCTACTTGTAAGTCATCTGTAATTTAACTAGTATTAGCTTCTGGGTAAAATCTGTAAAGAAATCAGTTCTGAGTGATATATAGACACACACACACACACACACACACGCGGTACAAGAATACCTACTTGTAAAAATAGCAAGTAGATGTTATCATTACAATATGTCAAAATGTCTTGTGTGTCTTCCAGTTTAACTCCGTTAGTTTTCTCTCCCAAAACATTTGTACCTCAAAGACTTCATAAAACCCCTCTTGTCAAGAATGTCAAATTAGAAAAGAGCTGGAAAGTTCATTGCCATTGGTTTAGCTTGACATCCAAGCTCACTTGAGCATAGTACTCAAATCCAAAGAATTTCAGAGATCTTAATAAATACAGTTCTTTTCATCTTTTTCCTTTTGTGTTCTTTCTAAAATCTTGTATTTTATACACTAATTTCCATCTTTTTTTCTCTGCATCAGTT
Source organism: Scalopus aquaticus (assembly GCA_004024925.1). Classification (NCBI taxonomy): domain Eukaryota; kingdom Metazoa; phylum Chordata; class Mammalia; order Eulipotyphla; family Talpidae; genus Scalopus; species Scalopus aquaticus. The sequence goes on from PVIJ01001072.1 coordinate 167,941, forward strand.
TCCTGGGTGTGTTTTCAATTAGCCAGTTCTTGTTGCCACTCACGATGGTCAGCAATTTTGAAAGATAAATTAGTTACCGGCACGAATGTGTAGTTCTGAAAGTCCCTCTTTTTGTATTTACTAGAAAGGAGAGTAGTACCTAATTATTCTGTAACTGTTCCTCTGAAATGTCTTAATTCATATTCAGATACCTACACAAACACTAACTTATTCCAAAGTTAATGTACCATCTACTTTTTTTCCTGGAATTCTTCGGATAGCTTTTGCTCAACTACAGTGAAATAACTACACATGTCATATATACACACTGCATTCTGTTTTGCTAAAAATGTTTTGTGAAATACTTTCCTTTCAAAATGCAGAACATTTTGGCATTTTATGTACTGTTACTCTTGTTTTGGTATAGTTGGAATAGCACTACATTTATGGAGGCCATATTCTTTACTTTGTTTATCACAAGTTCTGGTGACCAGCATTTCTAACTCTTCAGAGATGTTGTCACACTTCAGTGGTTTTCAAATATTTTCCTTATAAGGTCAGGCTGCACATGGGCTGGCTTATCTATAAACATAGTTTCTGCATATGTCCTGCAACGTACCTAATTATGAAGCAGATCTGGATTTTTGCTTTATACCTCATTCTGTCTGTGAATATAGAAATATCCATTTTATGGAACATTCAAAAATACTTTTCTGTTAACCTTTACAATTTCTGTTTTTCTGTGGCTACAAAGCTTGAATAACCTTAAAAGAGTCTTTCAGGCTACCAGAAGGGGACTACAATGGCATGGGGCCGGGGGCGGGGGGGGAAGCAAAGAATCACTGGGACTTTGGTGGTTGGTCTATTGAAATGACATACAATTGTAGAGGTATAAACCTACACCCCTAAACATACTGTGATACAAATTAACGTTACCTCAATAAACACAACTTTAAAAAAATGGATCTTTTCAAAGTCAAAAAATAGTCTTTTAATATTGCCAGGAAAATATTGCCAAGAAAATAAGATGTCCTGCGCCTTCTACAGTAATTCTGGTCTCAGGTTGACTGCCTCCCTCACCACGGTTTTGCCACCAAGCCCTTTTGATTCTATGTACATGATTTCTCTTGTCCTCTTGTTGTCCCACTGTTACTACCATAAATCAGAATTAATTGCCTTGTAAGTAATCTTGAATTCATTGTACCCAGGCACAAATCTTGTCTTACATTACATTCTTCCATTGCCTGCCAGAATCATTGGTATAAAATTCAGATGTGCTGAATATTTTACTTAAAGTTCTTCAATATTTCTATTCCTTCCCCTCATGTCCCTCACAAAAATTTTTTTTTCTTAGTTCATTATTTGTGGCTCTTTTGATCTCTCTGCTGCTTCCTGGCACCCCTCGTTGAAATTGTAGTTGGCTTATTCTCCTTGTTATGAATTCCAGTCTACGACTGTGCCACAATTTACCCATTCAACTTTAGGCAGAAAGTTAAGTTGGTTCCCTTCCATTTTAGATATACTACAAACAAAGAGAGCAAATTATATTTCACTTGTCTCTTTACTTATAGTCTATTCCAATAGGTTCTGAATTTATTGAGGCCATGTTTTTATCTCTGTACCTTCTAGCACATTTCTAGCATATTACATGACATGTATTCTTTTGAAAGATAGAAGAGAGGAAGGAGGAAGGTTGCTCTACTGCTGTAACAAAAAAATAGATAATCCCATCGCCATTATTAGAGTGGTAATTAAAAAATACACTTATCTGCCATATATTTCTCAGATTCCTTACTTCACTTGTCTTTGTGCATTCACTTGGAATGGAACAGTGAACTCCCAGTACTTCTTTAAAAAACTCTAGGAATTTAAGGAGCAATTTTTCCGTATCGCTGCTTGTAAATTCTTTCACTCCTATGACAAAGACATTTTAATTTCTCTTAGAAACAAAGTTGTCCATATGACGTCAGTGGTAGAGTGTTTATGTATAAAATGAAGTTCTTACAGTTGCTGGAATAAAAGTGATAAAATGGAATCAGACTTTTGCCTTCCCAAACCTTGCTATCTCAATCCACTCGAAATGGAGTGTGTGTTAGAACTGGCAAAAGAGAATCTTTATCGTGTAAAGTATAACCTGAGGAGGTAAAGAAGTATGAATTGCAGTTTCTTGTTCAGATCCAGTGTTTTATATATTCTCATTCAAAAAATTTGCAGTGTGAGGGCCTCCCTGGTGGTGCCAAGTGTTAAGTCTCAGCACTATGAAGCTGTCCGCAGCCACTGAGGCATGAGTTTGATTGCCCGCCAGGGAGCTTCACACAGGGTGCAGCAGACCTCTTCTGTTTCTCCCCACTGCTCCCCTCAGCAGTGTGTTTCAGTAGATCCGCCTGTTCTACATCCCACCTCTGGCCTACACTCCAGTTCTTGTGTGCATAAATAAATAAAGACAAATCTTTAAAAAATAGTGCAATGTGATAGATGCATAGTGAATCTCCTTTAGGTATTTTGTTCTAGATTTAACTTAGCTTCTTGATTTGCAGCCACAGTGCTGCTTTTCTGAATGAAAATAGGAGCAAATACAAGCGCTGGCTACTGTCCGATCGTAGTCTCTGTACCAGGAAGCAGGATGGATTAAAAGGATGGAAAATAAAAATTACTATTCATTTTAATACATGTTTGACTTCTGTCTGAGAATTCATGTACTTGCTAATGTTTATTTGTATTCAAATAAATACTTGTGGTGCTTTCACAGACATTGGTGGACTCGGGCAGAGTGCAAAATTCTTTCACTTGGCTTCCGTGCACATCAGCGGCTGAGGGTGGGCAGAGCCTTGCTTTGCCTTCTCAGTCGGCCCTAGGACTGGAAACAGGTGTCCTTTCGTGCTCTGTTTGGTGCTGCCATTGTCACATTTTCACACACAGTGCTGTGATGTGCCTGATGGAGAAAATACATGTGGTATTGAGTTATCCTGCTGTTGGCCATGAGTTCAAAGTTCATGAATCAACAGTATGTATTGTATAATATGCCTTTAAACAAAAACATATATAAAAGACCAGTTGTATATTGAGTGGTTGATGAAATGTAAGCAGAGGCCTGCGAGAACCTCACACTTCCCTCGGGAGCAGTGGTTTCAGGTTTGAATTCATTGTTTGCAGCTATTTTGTAAGACATAGCTGCCGGGAGGAAGGCGCGTAGACTCCACTGCCTTTTACTCCTGGTATCCTGAACTAGATTAATTCTTTTGTCTTTTTCGACCTGCAGCACTGAGTAAAAAGCAACTGGCCCCCACTTTGCTACACATCCATGTAACTTCTTCTCAAGCTATAGTTTCTTTTGCTACATGTTCTTGTATGAGATACAGGACTCTCCTGTAAAAGTAGCAGTTACCTGTTGCATGTATACACTGTAAAGGTTGATTGTTAATGATGCTTTTTATTTAATCACTTAGGCTTTCGATTGCCAGCATAGAAAATGCAGCTTCTGCTTTGAATTATGTTTTACTTCTGAGTATAGATTTTTATTTATTTATTTTTTTATAGAATACCTGGGGTGTAGGCCGGAAGTGCGGAGGGGTGAGAGGATTCCCCAGAGACAGAGTGGGGAGCAGAACAGATGCTGAGGAGAGCAGTGGGGAGACAGGAGAGGTCTGCTGCGCCCTGTGGGATGCTCCCTGGCCGGGGATCGAACTCAGGCCTGTGCAGTGGGCTGTTTCAAGTGGTAGCATTGAGACTTAACCCCCAGGCCCCCAGGGAGGCCCTGCTTCTGAGTATAATTTGAAAGCAAAATAGCTTTTACACCTAGAAACTCAAGATCTCTGAAGCTTATATATTCCTGATAAATGTCTCCTGGTGGCACACCACAGAGGACATTATCTTGTACCCATGATTTTAGGTTATATACTGAGAAATTATACAGCTGCATTAGAAGCCTGTATAATATTTGGTTATTCATACAATGATGTCTTCCTTTATTGTTTCCTCCTTTTCCATGGTGGTTTTTTTTTTTTTTTTTTTGGTTCATTGTACTCATCTACGCAGTTTGAAGCATATCTCTCCTTTTGTGCTAACAAAATTAAGTAACTAGGAGTCAATTCTACATTACTAGCATATTCCTAGAAATAAAGGATTACTTATTTCCAGACCATACTCAGCAGTGCTAATTCTTTTGGAACTGGTCATCAGAGCATTTTCTGCTTTAATGCTTGGAGAAGTAGCCACCTGCTGCAAAGTTTGTGGTTGGAGATTATTAAGTGAATGTCCCTCTGCTCCTTCACTGTTCCGTATTTGAATGGATGTTTGCCTGATGCCACAGTGAGCGACTTAGATCCCACGCTGTTCAAGTTCACGGACTCAAATTAGCTGTGCTCCGTGTTTAGAATCATGGTAGTTTCTAATCTATCCCTGGAGGAAGATACCTAACTGGAGAAGCCATCTCATTCGGTATGAAATTGCAGAATATGTTTACCTTCAAGTCAGACGCCAGCTGTTACCTCTGGAGTCCTGGATCAGTGTGTGTGACTGTGTTTGCTACTAGACTGATTCCCCTTTTCCTTGAAACTGCTCCCTTTGACTCTTTGCTAGCTCACTGTTATGCTTCCTTGTCTTCAACTGTTCCTGTCAACCCTTTGATAATGAGCCTGTTTAGTTGAACCGTTATTGAATATTTTAGTTAAATCTGTTTCCCTTACTGTTGCTTCTTATGTACCTTTATACATCTCAGTATCTAGTACACATTCATGCTTAAAGAGCAGGTACTTAACTAATATTTGTGGAAGTTTTCTCCCAGCATACCTATCCTGCCTCCTGCACTTACGACTTCTGCTCAGTTCCCTGAACTGGAAAACCTTGATTTCTCCTGCTGCCTCCCCCTCCTTCCGCTGCGTTTTCTCTCCTTTCCACCTTAGCTCAGCCCCCTCACTAGCTCACGCCTCAGCTGTTTAAGTTGCCTACTGACTTTCTCCGCCTCCAGTCCTTTTTCACCTTTTTATTCAGGCTAAACACCTTTCCACAGAGTAAATATGGCGTGTCCTTTCCTAACCTGCAAATGCTCTAGTGGCACCACGCCAACCTCTTGTAAGGCCCTCACACTCCAGTCCTACTCTCCCTCTCTGGCTCCTTCTCTTACCATCTTTTATCTCTTCTTCTCCCCTCCCATGTTCTTATACAATGCATATAAATATCCTAAACAAGATGACTTTTTGTGATTTGATATATTTTGCTGGAAAAGGGGCCACTACATTGTCAATGAAAAGGCAGTGATATTTATTGATAACAAAAGCATTACCCTTTTCAGATTGACTACTTAATTTAGTAGACTTTAAGTATTGTTTGCCGGACTCTTAACAGGTCATTAAGATGGGAACAATAATACAAAGATAAATAAAATGCCAAGAACTCACATTAGAGAAGACAGACTTGAAAAAAACCCATGTAACAGGATCTTATACGGGTATTTATGAGGCGCTGTGTGGAAGCTGAAAGAGGCAGCTCATTGGGAGTTGGTGGCAAGGTGGGGAGGAGAACAGAGACAAATGACAGTTGAGTTCTGTTTTAAAGACTGAGTACGATTTTGTCAGTAGAGAAGAAGAAGTAGTTCTCCACTGGTCGGCGTGGTGACGCTATGGAAGGCCAAAGTGGTGGAGAGAGACCGCCCTTAAAGACTGAGGACGTTTCTGTGTGAACGAAGGAGGAGAGTATTCTAGGCCAGCTTCCGCATTTCCAGATGCATCCATGTGTTTGCACACTTGCCAGGCGCTCATTATGCCTGCACTGGGGAAGTCAGGAGGGCAAGGGGGAAGCACACTCTGAACACAATGATGTTTCTGACGATTTTGGCATTTTCCCTAATCAGGCTTGTGAAAATAACAAGTTTGTGTCTTTTAGGACTCTCTCTGGCCACACTGTGGGAAGTAGATGGGGGCAGTAGACGCTGGGACAGGGAGTACCGTCAGGGAGTGAGCCCCATATCCAGAAAGACCTCAGCAAGGAAACCCCAGCATGGATGGCTGTCTCTGACCAGCAGAATCGCAGACAACGAACTTGATGTCGCCTGTTGAAAGGCACTGTGTTACGTTTCCTAAATCAGGCACGTCAGAGTGAAACAGCTGAACACAAACCCTTGCTCTGCCGCACAGTCTGAAGGTGTGGCCTCGGGCCTTTGTTGCAGCTGCTTGAAGCACTTTATTCAAAGAATTGAGCACATTAAAGAGAGTGTGATAACTGCAGTGTAGTATAAAAAGCCCTTGGGATTTTTACAAATACATTAAACTTTGGTACTGACTCTCCCTCCAGTTTTCCTCAAGAAGGATGTGAACTGTTCCAGTCTTGGTTTCAAGCATACGTGTTATCTACGTAACTCGCCCTGCCTGCAGTGCAGCGCCTCCCAGGTTAGAGAATTCCCTGACAGCTCTGCCCCTGAGCTCGCCCTGTCTGTGTGTTTGTCAGGCTGTTTAGCGGGAAGCCAGGGTCACCGTCCTTTGCTTTGTAATTTTGTCACTAAAAGGCACTTTTCTTGGTTTATGAGTCTAAAGCCTGGGAATGAGCAACGAGTGACTGTGGACATAAAGAATATGGGTCAGTCAAGTCAGGGAAAAGCAGAGATGAGGAGCTAAGAGGATGAGATGCATTTGAGTTTGTTTTATGGTTCTGTCGCCATGATGACTTACTCAGAAGGGATTCATTTTGAACTTGGCCTTTGGTGTTAAAAGGCGCAGACCCGGGGCCGGTGCAGGCCAACGCCGAGGGACAGTGCTGGGCTGAGACCGCTTGTATTCTCGTGTGATTCCAGGGCTGTCCAGTGTCCTGATTTAAACGCTGCTTCTCGAGTCAGGAAATTGCATCTTGTCCGAGGGTCACCGTAATGAAGCACACAGGCCCCGGGGATGCACTGCGGGCTCCGTGAGTCATGTTGCAGGTTGGCTGTTCTGCCCAAGCAGAAGAGTGATTTATTCGCGCCACAGCAGAGCAGGAATGGCAAACATGCCTGCCACACGTGGTTTCTGGGATGAGTCTCGAACTGGGAAAGTGCTGTGAGTCCATAAAATGAGGTAGGGCGGGGCCAGCCACAGCGCACGTCCTGTCCAAGAGGTCTCCTCTTTTGGAGGGATGGGCAGCTCCAGCCCTGGCTAAGCTGAGCGACGGTCCAGGATGTGCCCTTGGGCTTCGTGGGTGCCATGTTTTCGGCTATCCAGGTTTTGGCTCATTGCTTACAAATTAAAAAATAGTTCTGAAATGTGGTGTAGTCCTGTTTTCACCAGTATTTTCTTGGGAGTTGCTTCTATAAAGTGGGATTGACTTGAATATCAAGCAAAAAGGAAAAAAAAATTTAATAGTGCACAGGACTACTAGGCCAGTGATGAGTCAGTCATTCTTTTATGCATCTAAGCGTGTGATTGTAGGATTAAGTTGAGATTAGAATTCAGCCTAACGTTCTGAACTTCGTTTGACTCCCCCGGCATTAATAAAAAGATTCTGTTAGAATTGCACTTATAATTTATTTGGCGTAGCTAAATTTTGAGCCAGAATGAACAACATAGTAATAAAATGAATTGCATCCATTTTTAACCAGAATGAAATGTTTATAACTTTAACTAAACTTTTGTTTTGAAATAATTATAAATCCACATGGAATTATAAGAAATAATACAGTGAGATACTGTGTACCCTTCAGGCAATTTCTCTAGTGGTAAAATCTTATAAAGCCAAGATACAGGATATTGACATTAACATAGTCAAGATCAGGTCATTTCCGTCACCAAAAAGACCCTCATTTATTGCTCCTTATCCCCCACTCCCTCCTAATTCTTTGGCAACCACCAGTCTGTTTTCAATTTCTATAATTTTGTCATTTCAAGAATTGTTAGATAAATGAAATCATACAATACGTAGTCTGCAGATTTTTTTCACTCTGTGTAATTATCTGTAAATTCATTCCAATTGTCTATCAGTGGTCCATTCCTTTTTGCTATTGTGTGATATTCTATGGTATGAATGTGCTATGTAGCTTGTTTAATCTTTCACCTGTTGAAAGACATCTGGGTTGTTTCCTGTTTGGGGCTGTTATCAATAAACCTATAAACATTCGTGATCAGGTCTTTGAGTCGTCAGTTTTCATTTTTCAGTAGCAAATGCTCATCTGCAATTACTAGACCATAAGGTAGTTGTCTGTTTAACTTTTTTCAGAAATGCCAAACTTTGAGACTGACATCCTGATATGCTTCCAACAACTTTGTATGAATGATCCTATTTTTCCATTTCTGCACCAGATTTGGTTTATCTCTGTTGTTGTTTTAGTCATTGTGATAGGAGTGTGATTCTTCAGTGGGTTTTTACTTTGCATTTCCCTAATGAGAAATGATGCTGAATATCTTTTCGTGTGCTTTTTTTTTTTTGCCACCTGGGTATTCTTTTCAGTGAAAGATCTCTTCATGTGGTCTTCCCACTTTCTAATTAGATTGCTTGATTTTATGTTCGAGTGTTTATAGTTCTTTATATATTCTCCATATAGTCTTTTATCAGAATGCAGTTTACAAATATTTTCTCCCAGTTTAGATCTTTCCTTTGTCACCCTCTCTACAAAGAATTTTTAACTCACTGTGACTTCAGTTATTTGAAGGATTTTTGTAATTACTGAACTTATTTTTTCGAGCAGTTTTAGGTTCACTGCAAAATTGGGTGGAATGTATGGAGAGTTCCTAGACACCCCCACTTCCGCATGAGGGTCTCCCCCACTGTCAGCACCCTACACCAGAGCGATACATTTGTCAGAATCAGGGAGCCTGGTTACCACATCGTCATTTGAAATTCTCAATATGTATTGGGGTTCACTCATGATTTTGTACATTCTGTGGGTTTTGACAAATGTATAATGACATAGATCTGCCATTTTGCTCTCAGAGAGAGTAGTTTCCCAGGCCTGAAAACCCTCTGCTCTGCTTCCTCCTCCTCTTCTCGTCCCGTAACATCCATTAATCTGTACAGTCTCCGTGAATTTGCCTCCTTTACAGTGTCATATACTTGGAATTATACCATATGTCTCCTTTCCCCATTGCTTACAGCAGCATGTAAGTTTATCCCATGTATTTTCATGACGTTGTACTCATTCTTCTCAACATTCCATTGTCTGGCTGTATCCCAGTGATTTATCCTGTCACCTGATGGAAGACATCTTGGTTGTCTCCAAGTTTTGACAATAAGGCTGCTATAGACAACTCTGTGCAAGTTTTTGTGTAAACCGAAGTTTTCATGTCTTTGAGTAAATAACCAAGGCGGTGGGGGGGGGACTGCAGGATCATACGGTAAGAGTCGGTGTAGTTTTGTAGGTAAGAAACTGCCGTGCTGGCTTCCGAAATGGCTGCAGCCTTTTCCATTCCCCCCAGCAGTGCGTGAAAGTCCTCTTACTCTCCCCATCATTTGGGATTGTCCGTGTTCTGGATATCGGCCATCAGTACTGCTGCCTCATCTGACTCGGGGCTTCCCACTAGCCAAAACTGTTATGTTTTAATTGATAAGATTTCCTGATGTCAGTCTAACAATGAAGGAACCACTAAAGAGCCACACTGTGTGCTCTTTGTGCTGACCCCCTAAGCCTCACTATGTTCTCGGAAAAAATCAAGATCGGAGGTCTTGATAGATGCTGATCTACTGACCTTTAACTGAATTTTAAGAATAAAGTTTAAAAAAAAGAACAAACTTTACACATGATACACCTTACAAATTACTTTAAATACAGTGTTGAGACATGTTTGCTTCTCTTAGACATTCATCAATCAATCAGCCCATCAAATGCCAGTTCATACAGGTCACTGGGCTCTCTAAGACTCTTACTCAGTGTACTTGGCCTTAGGGAGGAGCTAAATTACGCCGTCACATCTTGTTGAAGTTTTTGGCAAGGGGTAGCTTAGCAGTAAGGAGCTAGAATAGTCTCCCCAATATTTTAAGGATAATCATGTGGAAGAGCAAGTCGTTTCTTTTACATGCACTAAAGAGAGAAAACAGAGGTGGTTAGAGACCACTTTCAATATCAGGTTTTTTGTTTGCTTTGTTTCTTAGATTTTTTATTTTTATTTATTTATACATACAAGAACTGGAGTGTAGGCCAGAGGTGGGGGCGGGGGGTGGTGATGAGAGGATTCCCCAGAGACAGAGTGGGGAGCAGAACAAGCCCATCTACTGAAATCCACTGCTGAGGGGAGCAGCGGGAGAGGTCTGCTGCGCCCTGTGGGAAGCTCCCTGGCCGGGGATCGAACTCGTGCTGCAGTGGCGGGCGGCAGCTTGGTAGCACTGAAACTTTATCCCCTGTGCCACCAGTTTTATAAAGTACTTTCTAAGGGTTAGGCTGTCAAAGCGAGCATAGACTGCTTTCGGATAGCTAGAGTTCCATGTCCTTAAATGTTTTAAGCATAGGTTAGAGTGCCTCTCACAAGTGTATAGTAAACAAAAGCAAGGAAATATTTCCATAGATGGATTTGCTAATGTGTATGTACCATCTTTTGCTCTTCTAGTAGTCTGTGATTCTAGTTTTAAAACATGTAACTGTGTGTATACATATTTGTGTGTATATACATTTGCACACATACACACACGTATACTCATATACACATACATAGACATTTGATACAAATAAACATGATAGTTTTTGTTCTCTGTGATCTTGAAAGACTAATTCATGGTCTCCTTCCCCTGCTGTTTACCGTTTGACCCTTCAATGTGGTTTCTGTCTCCACCCCTGAAACTGCTTTCCAAACTAACTACTAACTCTTCAGAATTTCAATGCAGTTGAAATTTTGCATAATTGTCTTGTTTTGTCTGCAAGTACTTAAAGATCACTTATTGTTTCTCCGTACTTTTTGCAGACGTTTTTTTTTTTTTTTTTTTTTTTTTTTTTTTTTTTTTTTTTTTTTTTTTTTTTTTTTTTTTTTTTTTTTTTTTTTTTTTTTTTTTTTTTTTTTTTTTTGCTTTGTGCCCTGCCTCTGATTGGTTTTGTGTTTGTTTGTTTTTTAAACATTTTTAAAGTACAGGCTTATTAAGAAAAAGAGAAGGAAAAAGGGCGGCGCCTGCCTTCTCACCGCAGCACCAGGGCCAGGCCTCTGTCTTGGTCACAGACGCTTCCGTGGTTTCGTTGAGCTGCTGTCCGGGTCATTTCCACATCTGTCTTTAGCTCGTTGCCTGGCTCCAGCTGCCTACTAGATAGCGCCTCTGCAAATTCGTGTGATTTTTGTAAGGATTAAATCAATTCACATAAAGTGCTTAGAGAGTATCTTGCTGTACCGTAATTGTGCTGGCAGTATTGAGCGAAGTGAATTTTACCCAGTTAATTAATCCTCATCCACTCTCTTGAGGAACCGCTGGCTTTTCCTTTGCTTACCATTTTCCAGATTGTTTTCCTAGAAGATTAGTATCCCTATGGTGATAATTGGCATTCCACCCAGATAAAGAGAAAGTAGGGTTCCACGATGGAGTAAGTTTGGAAAATGGTTTATGGCAGGATTGGCAAACTTAATGCAACACTGAAATTTGGATTTCAAATAATTTTCACAAAATAATATAGATTATAGTATGTCTTAAAATACTCTTATTTCTTTAAGCATTTAAAAATACAGAATTCATTTTTTGCTCATGTTCTGTAACATAAACAGGGACTGAGCCAGATTTGTCCTTTGGACAGTAGTTTGGCAACCAATCCCTGCTTAAAATAGTAGCCTCCTTACCGGGGGGAGCAGGAAGGAGAGGAGAGCAAAGTGTAGAGGGGCACAGTGGACTCGGGGTGTCTGGAGGTTAGTGTGATGTGTAACGTACGTCTGAAGATATATGATCCTGTATCTGACCCTGAATCATACACAGTATTACAGACTAACATTACCTCAATTTTTAAAGAAGGAAAGATAAACTGTATAAAGCCAGGCGGAGGGACCAGCCTCCTGTTAAAGATGTGTAGCCAACACCACTAAAATCTCCTGTAAGTTCTGCACCAGTGCTGTTAGATTCATGTTCCTCCTCTATAACTGACCACGGAAATCTTTTTTTCATGGGAAATTTGTTAGTGTCTGTTGCCATACTTCTGTGGGATATACTTGAAGTGTATGCTGACCTAGAAAATAGCTTATATTATGCATCATATGTATACGTCAGGTGAAATCTTGGCTGCGGAGCAGACTGGAAATAGTAAGAGAAAGTGCTTTGTTTTCACGCTTTGATCGTCCCGGCCGAGCTGGTCACATACGCATCGGCCCTTGGGAAAATGAAATGACCTCTGTAAAGAAGGCACAGTGAGGCAGGACACTCCGTCAAAGACTGAATGAGTAGAAGGTGAACATGGTGAAGTTCATGCTGTTGATCAGCTTTCAGAAATGAGAAAAATGCATATGTTGCTATAACACTAGAAATAATAGAAGTGCTCGAAGAGAGAGAACTTATTCCATCAAAAGGAGGAAGAGATGCAAAGGGCATACTCAAAATAGTAGTAGTAATAGGTATCAATGTGTAGTGTTTTAAAATCTTTACCACTATTGTTAAAATACTAAGCCAAAGTTTAAAAAAAATTTTTTTAAAGGTTTATTTATGCATACGATTGGGGTACAGGCCAGAGGCGCGGGGCAGAGAGAGGGATCACCAGAGACAGAGTGGGGAGCAGAACAGGCAGATTGTCGGAAATCCACTGCTGAGGGGAGCAGCGGGCAAGGCAGGAGAGGTCTGCTGTGCCCTGTGGGAATCTCCCCAGCCGGGTGTCGAACTCAAGTCGCCGCTGCCGACAGCGCCACCGCGCAGCGCTCAACCCCTGCACCACCGGGGAGGCCCCAGTTTTTAAAATTTTTAGTTTATAGACAATCAAATTTTGAAACTTGTTTTGAAGTATTTTCAATTCTCGTTTTTCTGTGTCTTTGAGAAGTAAATGTGTTACAACATAGGCAGTGATTGTTATTGCCTTACTCTTTTTTAGCATATTTTCTATTTAAAATAGAAATGTTAATCGAAATTTCTATTTAAAATAATATCATTGCTATTCAGAAAACTTCAAATTTATAAAACCACTTTTATCAGCAGAGTCTGAATTTCCCACCCTTTTATTCCAACTGAAACCATGTGTTAAAAGAAAAAGATAAAATAGGTGTAATAAGCATTTTTTCTAAATTATGTCTGGCATTCGACAAGTAGCAAGAACCTAAGGGAAGACGAAAAGAAGACGGGATTATCCCGGCTGACTATAATAATAATTCATCTGCCCAATGCAAACATCGTCTCTGGCCCACTCCTCAGGACTTCTCCACCAGATGTTTCGTTCCAAACCTATTTAGAAGAGGAGTTGTTCTTAGGATTTTTTGACCCCAAATTGGTAGCAGATGAATGATGGAATCCTTGAATCATTAGTACAGGAAGGTAATAAATAAGAGGATTTGTTTTCATCTGTTTTAGCCAGACAGTGCTTTCGGGCCTTCAGCCTCTCGGCAACCCCAGTGTCCTGGTTCTCTCTTAGCACACCTCAGCTCTTTCACGCATAGCCCCTGCGGCTTCATAGGCCCCATATGCAGCGTGAAGGCTATCTTGGATATTTATACATTAGAAAAATCCCTTCTTTTTTTTTTTTTCAGGCAGTGTACCAAAAATCAAAAGATTAGACGTTCTGTATAATCTTGAGTATTCTGTGAAATCAAGATACACTTAGCTATTGATTGTGTAAAAATGTGGAGAAATGAGTGCCGTGATACCACGGGCATTCTTCTTGCAGACGTCATAGAAAACAGAATGGAATGCAGCGCGCGCTGGAGAGGAGGCCGGCCAGCCCCACAGTAGCCTGGTGTGGACAGCTGCAATGGACACTTATCCATCTGTGACTGGGAAAGGTTAAGTAAACAGTGGGACAGAGACAAAGTGCAGGGATTAATTGCTTAAGCATTCAGCAATTCTTAAAACAGACATTAAATAAATGGATGTATTCTGGAGTTTGAGTTCTGAGGAACAATATAGAAGACTTTATTTTCCTTTGGAAACAGACTTCCTAAGAAAAGAGGACGCGCTCGATGGTGTAGACCGAAAGGAAGATTATAACAATAACAGGTGCGCCTCGTTTTGCAAGGACTCTGTCTTTGTAAGGAAGGGCTGTCTTCTGAAATTTGCTGTTTATATTATACTATGAAACACGAGGCAGAAAGGACACACTGTTCTGAGGTGGTAGCGCCAGTGTGATGGCAGCAAACCGGTGAGATCTATCTGGGCACAGCACGCACGCCCAGGGTGACTCGGAACCCACCACTGAGCTTCATCTCTGAGACTCTTGCTAAGCTGCTTTTTCCCCCGGATCACCAGCACAAATCAGTGGGTTTAAGGCATAATTCACTAGGGATTTTGATAGGATTTGAGTAAATCCCCAACAAAAACTCCCTTGGCTTACCAGCTCTTTTTAAAGGCAGGGACTTAGAAAGCAGAAGATCCTGAGTTCGCCCATCTTGTGATAGCCCTCGCCACAGAGTGGGGGGGTTGCCTGTCAGTGCATTGGGAGATGCCTCCCTTTTCTAGAGTCTGTTGGATAGAGCTTCACCACACACACCGCCTGTGTGATATTTCTCAGTCCAGTCACACTGAACATTATCCATGTCTGCATTGTTACCAGGATTTCAGAGTTCAAAATAACTTTGATCTTCTTCACTATGGAATTGAACAATTTTTACACACCGATGGAATTTAAAGAAGTAAAAGCCAATGTTAAAAACACAATCTTGACAAGGACACGGAGAATCAGGGCTGCCTACTACCGTGTTGTTTGTCTTTTAAACTCGTTCAGCTTCCTCTCAAATACCTGGAGAACTTCTTAAAGGTAGTTGCCCATTTCCTGAAACTCAGACTCAGTAAGTTGGGAGCAGCATAGAGTTCCAAAATGGAGCCATTAAACTGAGGTCATGTTATTTCAGTCTCTGGTCTTTAAAAAGGTGCACATGCACGCGTGTGCACACACGCACACACATACATTTGTATGACGCTAATAAAGAATTTCTAGAAATCTGTGCTTTAACAAAATGAGCTTCACACACCAACCTCACTTCTCTTAAGGGAAGCTGATGCTGCCTTCTCAAGCATTGTAAACCAAACTCAGATCTAAAATCCTACTTTGAATTCCCCTTCTGCAATCATAATATGGATTGAAAAATCACTCATGAAATTGGTGTAATGAAGTACCTCCTGGAAAGCAGAACTCTCGACTGCTGGACCACCCAGTGCACCATTTATAAGCTATTAACTGTCCAAGAAAATGCTGAAGATGGAGTTTTTGAAAAGGTTTTACTGTTGTCGACTAGTCAGCACAGTAAGGATGAAACTAACTCTTTGTGAAAATTGGGGGGGGGGGGGTGGAAATAAAGGTCCAAAGTTTACTGTGACCTTGTTTCCGGCCAGGGAGACTCAATTTTATTTACAATATTCATGGAAAAGGAGCAGAATTCCAGTACTTCTTAAAAGAAAACCATTCTATTCTTAACATGAGTTTCTTCCTTTGACTTAGACCTTTAATCTCCAATTACTTCATCTGCTGATAGCATTTCTTGAAGTAACTTAAACCCTATAGAAAATTGGGCAGGCTTTTGTTTAATCACATGTTTCTATCCAGTTTAGCCAAATACTACAACTGCAAGTATCCCCTGCGAGTATCCCCTCCAGTGTGTTGAACAGATTTCCAATGTCACTAAAAAATGATAATTAACATTAAGTGGCAGTGAGCAAATCTTTCAGAGTCTCAGTCATATGCAGGCCAGCGGCACACACCTCACGGTTGTATGTGACTCCTTTAAACTAGACTAACCAGAAAGAGCGTCAGGACCCCTCAGAAAATCCCCTTCCCTTGCTGAACTCTGTCAGCACTTCCACCTCCGCCCCGGCTCGTCCATTCAGTCCATCTGACCTGAGCTTCTGCACCACCCGCTCACTGGTCCAGCAACAACTGGATAACGACCTAGATTTTTAGGGATCGTTTGGTTTTTTTGGTTTTTTTTTTTTTGACATGCTGGTAAAGCAAAGGAGTTTGAGAAGACAGCTTGCATGGTGAGAGATCCTTACAGTGTATTTTTCTGTGTTCAAGGTCACAAAAATTTGGAAGCATAAAAGTATATTGTGCTGAAAGACACCATGCTAAGTGAAATAAGCCAAATGCAAAGATTTGTGCTCCACTTCAGAGGTGCTCAGAATAGTTAAATTCATTGAAGCAGAAAGCAGAATGTGGTTGCCAAGGTTGAGGGGAGGGGGAGCCCTCGAGAGTTAGTGTTCAGTGAACACAGGGTTTAGTTAGAGAGAGGAGCATGGTAGTGGCTGCATAAGTGCGGTCAATTTGCATTTTTAAATGGTGATAAAATAACACTTTTATGTTATGTGCATTTTACCACAATAAAGGAAATACATTGTGCTTGTCATTACCACGTTTTCTACGTCACATTCCTTATTCTGACATTTTTTTTTAAAGATTTATTTATTTATGCATACAAGCTGAGGTACAGGTCAGAGGCGTGGGGTGGCGAGAGGGTTCACCAGAGACAGAGTGGGGAGCAGAACAGGCAGATCGAGGGAAGTACACTGCTGAGGGGAGCAGCGGGCGAGGCAGGAGAAGTCTGCCGCGCCATGTGGGAATCGCCCCGGCCAGGCGTCGAACTCACGTCGCCGCTGCTGACAGCTCCACAGCACAGCGCTCAACCGCTGCGCCACCAGGGAGGCCCTATTCTGACATTTTTATACTATTTTTTAAAAAGATTTATTTATGCATACAAGAGCTGGAGTGTAGGCCAGAGGTGTGGGGGTGAGAGGATTCCCAGAGACAGAGTGGGGAGCAGAACAGGTGGGGCCACTGAAATCCACTGCCTGCACCCTGAGTCCCAAGCCCTGGGGGAGTCTGGATTTGAAGCTGGAAAGAAACTTTTCATTTCTGAAGCTTTCCAGCTTCAAACTGTAGAAGCGATACTACTGTTGAATTTGGTAGTCATGGCATTTTATAATGGTGTTTGATCGTAGTTTTACCTGTGACCTTTGAATCAAAGACTTAGCAGCATTTTTTTCTTCGTTCTCAAAACAATAATCTTTGGAATATAAGAATCTCACTCATTCTGCATCTCTTGCAGTAGCCTCGGACCTGTCTGTTTCCAGAACATTTCAGTCTTCCTCTCTGCTTCCAAGTCAGTCATTCTAAAACCTGCTTCTACATTTCATTCAAAATCAGATCATTCCTTATTCAACATTTTGAGGCCCCTCTGTCTGCAGGGTTCTGGTGGAACCCTCAGGATTTCAGTCTGTTAGGCCTTACTGCCAGCCTGAGCGTCTCTGTCCTGACTCAAAGCTGCCTTCCGCTTCCCTCACTGTTTCCTTTTCCTGTGGAAACCTCCTAACCCAGTGCGCAAGGTGTCTTCACGCAAGACTTATCTTCACACGTGACACTTGGACCTTTTTATTTCTCTGCCAAAATAAGGCCCTCCTCCATTCCCATGCCCTTACCCTAGGGTGAATTCTTTATCAACTCTACTACTTCAGCATTTACTTCTTGTAAGACTGGCTGGCACTTACCATTTATTGTCTCATCTCATGAGTTACTTTAAAGGCAGTCAGTTAAAAAGGACAGATTTTGCACTCAAGACAAAGTCATTTATACAGTACTGCTGATCACCTCTCTAAGTCACGGGAATCCCTATCATTTGTTTCAACTTCCCGCTTCTGCTTATGAACAAGTGCTGATGACTGCATTGCATGTTCATCTTACAAGCCGGAATCAGCATCGCCATGTCTCTCCTCCCTTTGGAGTCATCTGCGCCCTCTCAAGAAACCCAGGTTAACTATGCTGTTTCTGCAAGACCTACCTTTACATTCCTAATAGCAGTTATTATGCTGCATGGTGAATCTTTGTGAATTAGCATGCCCTGTCTTAACCCATACTGTCACCTTCCTTTGGATACCCCCTACTTTTACACTAAATTATGACACCCAGCAGTAAACCTCATATTCCAGATGACATCTCTAGTCAGAGAAGAACATAAATCTTTCTTTACATGAAATGTCAATCGATGAGAGCTAATGGCCTCTCCCTAGCCTTGCCTACTTTCTACTTTCATGTTTTCAAAATTTTATACTCGCTGCTCTCTCTGCTCATTTGCCATCCAGGCTACTGGAGCAGAAAGGGGGAAATACAGTGAAGCCCAGCCTCAGGACGAGTGGAAACACTGCTAGTTGGAAAACCACCACAACATGCAGAAATGGAGTTATAATTGGAGGCGCTGTTGGTTCACGATTTATTTAAGAATATTCCATGCCAGAAACTAGTCTTGGCCCTTAGGACACATTCGTGAACAAAAGAAAGCTCCTGCCTTTATTCCAGCTATTTCTAGCAAAGACTTTAGGCAAACAAGGAAGACTGGTAGCTCTCTCAGTGTAGAGAGTTAACTGAAGCCCCCAAAAAGGAAAAGAAGAAATTGTAAAGGGTGTAGGTACAGGCAATGCAGAAAATGAACCATATTTGTAAACTTTTGGTCTTTGAAGCTGTGAATCAAGACTCTTGGAGTGATACACATATTTATATATTGGTTAATGGGTACAGTTTGATTTTTGCAAGATGAAAGGCATTCTGGAGAACGCATAACACCGTGCTTGACACTGCTGAACCAAACACTAAGTGAGTAAGATGGCAGATTGTGTATTGGGTGTATTCTACCAAAAATAAATATAGGAGAAATTTAAATTAGCAAGCTACTAGGTTGAAAGACCGGTAAATTCTTAAAAGCATTAAAAGAAATTTTTTAAGAACTAAGCCATATACATAATCAAGTTAGGGAAGCCAGCTCTGCACATGCAGAAGAGTTGAAGGGCATTGCAGGGCAAACCCCTCTTCATCTAAACTCTGAAAGCGCTGAAAAGAAACGCTGGAAGCAGAGGCCGGCCAGATTGTGAAGGGAATCTTGAAAGTTAGAGGCATTTTAGGGAGAGAGCATAGCAGAGACCGAGGTGCAGACAAGCAGTAACTCAATTAGTGGCAGAGGTTCCTTGGGGGACAATGAGGAAGAAATTGGGTGAACGTTGTAACTGTTCAAGCATAAAGACAAAACACTTGATCCGGTGAGAGAACTGGTGAAAATGACATTGGAAGAGTAAGACAGTGTAAAATGGAGGGGGCCAGAGAAGGCCCACCAGAGCGGACGGTAGTGACCATGCAGATACAAAGCAGTGGATTCTCAAAACAATTAGAAGGGAAGAGCCAGGAAAATTTGAATATTGGTTATAGGGAGCAAAGAAGAACTCAAGTTCTAAATGTTGTCAGCTTACACACCTAGGAATGTGGTGACTGAATTAGCATTGAAAGGGAACTTTTGTCTTCTTGGATGAGAGACTTGATTTAGTGTTGACATTTTATGTTAAAGACACTTCTGGGTATTCAGAGGTAACAGAGAGAGGAAATAAGATGTCTAGGGACCAGAGTTTGAGAGATCAGCTGGTTCGGTCAAGCCCACCCTCGTAGGTTCATCTTTGGACTGAGGTTTTCTCTGTGCTTATAAGGTTGTAGATCGCCCATACTGAGACCTGTAAGGGAAGTGAAGAAAATCATAATCAGGATTTCTTCAGGAAATGAGATGAAAACGTGGATGAACTATCTTAATTGTTTCCTAGCACTATGGATAGTTAATTGGTTAAGTAACGAGTGAAAGAAACCAGAATCAAGGGGGCATCATGGAGAGAGACTCTCGATATCAAATTTATCTTAAAATTGGAGTAGATTGAACTTGTGCGTATGTGTCCATGCGTGTGCATAGACTTTCCAAAGCTGCTGATAATCCTTCTTGCTTTCGTCTGATTTCTTTCTGTTGCTTTCAGGATTATGGGATTTAGGAATATGATTATATGATCATTTAACTTCAATTACCTAGTGACAGGAAATGGATAATTTGATAACATCCCTTCATTCATTCTCCTCTGTCTTGCATTTCTAATAAACACACATATTCGGGACCCATTCTTAGATTGTTCACCACCATCATCCCAATCCTTATTACATCTCTTATTAGCTAGTGACAGGAGGCTAATGTGTTCTCGAGGATTTAGAAATTACCTAAAGGAATGTGAGCCCCGTTTGCCTTGGATATTTGCCTCCTGTCCTGAAAATCGCTCCGAGGAGAAGGGGGACAGAGGGGGTGGCCTTACTACTTCTTGAAACTCCCATGCCACAGTCAAGTACTTCTGGACACATCTTGATTCTATTAGAATCTGCAGGTCAAAGGGCAGGTTCAACTGTTAGGGTAGTTTAAAGCACTGAGCTGAAGTGAATAGACCGCTTTAATGACTTAAAGTTGGATTTCTGCTGCTACCTACTCATTCTGCAAATAATGCGGCATGTTAGCCATGCAGTGGGGGGGACTCCTAATCACTTTCAAAAGTTCTGTGTCCACATTTTCAATTTGTTTTTACACTGAGAAAAAGACACAGAGCAAGGAGAGTCATTTGGCAGGAAGGGCACTGCAGTTGGGACTGCTTTGGGCTTGGAGCACACGCATATTATTATTCCCTTCCCTGTTTCATGCGCTTGTATTGCTCCCACGGGGCTCACAGGGAACAAACTCAGAATGTGCTCCCCAAGCAGGACTCCCTCTTCTGTGGGTAGCCTTTAGTTATTAAAGTTCTTAAAGTCAATTATTTATCCCATCGGCAGGGTTCTTTTCTCTAAATATAAGATGAGTTCTAGATCTTAAGATTGATTCTGATTATAAAGGGACTATTTCTGGTATTTTTATTTTCTTCTTTATAGTTGTATCGTCCAGTTTTTGCTCAATGAACCATATGACTTTTATCAGAAAATATCTTTTCAAAGAAGCAATTACATTAAGGGTACATGACTACTAAAATAAGATTTTTTTTTTTTTTTTTTTTTTTTTGCTATTTGCTGGGGTTTTGTCATTGTTTTGTTTTTTAACTTCGAGTTCCGTTCTCCCTGAAAAGCACGATGTTTTTAACAAAACTTTTTAGTTTCGATTCTTTGAAGTGTACTCAGTAAAACTTACCACTTAAGTTCAAACTTACCACATAAGATCTTTCCCATCAGATATATCAAGGAACAACCTTTCTTATTCCCAAAAAGCTGTGGTCATTATTGTTTATTAGCTTCTATAATCTTGTCTATCCAAATTTTTTTCCAAGAGGTTTGTTCTCTTGAAATGTATCAAGTTTCCATTTTAGATTTATCAAAATGATAGTCAAGAAAACAATACTATCTCTATTCCTTTCCAAAATCAAAAGAGAAACCTAAAAGCTAACATATACATCAAAGATACTGGAACTACCCAGAGTTTATATGATATGTGCACAATATATAATAAAAATATTTTATTCTCTTGATTCTGAATTGCCTTCTTAAGCACATTCACATGTAGCAATCAATATCAGGAGTATTTTTTCAGAGGAAAAGGGCAATAGTATGTTAATCTGTTAGGGAATTTTTAGAGTAAGAACCTGGATATCGGAGAAAACTTTTGATTCTGTGCAGTTCATGTATATTATCAATGCTCAGTAAAAGAGAAACAGCTTCAATGACATAAAATCTCTGTTTGAATTGTATGTAAGAAGAAAACATGTCAAATTATGTAGCTTACTAAAAAGGCATCATTCCAATGACTCAGAGTCCAACTTCTCATCCTTTATTTTAAAATTTAGAATCAGAATGGTCACCTGTTATATCATATTGCAGTTTGGGAATGTGACATTTTACCCTAGAGATTAACTGTACCATGCTAGCTGCCAACCACTATCATTTATAAAAGAACTTGGAATTCAGTGAAGATGTTTCAGCAACATAGGAGAAATTTAACAATTTCAAATCACGGTGCTTAAACTTAGACTGGAAATCATACTACACCTCCTCAGTGTCTGTATCCAGCAGAGATGCTCCCACTAATTGTATAGAATAATTTGTATTTCATTCATCTTCTGTTATTTGCCTGCTGCTAAATGCGTGAATCTGCCTATTGGTGCAAAGAAATGAGGCCCCTAATTGAGCGAGCACGTTTCTCATTCCAGCCTTGTCAGTCTTTGAGCTTCCTGAAAGGAACAGACAACAGCAGTAGCAGGAAACTGCAGAGAGACCATCTTGAACTCCTTCACCTCTAAGCTCATTTTACCACTTAACATATTTTTTACAAGTGGCCAGTGGATATATTTAGACGATCGTTACCCCTTGGTGTTGACTGGAGCTTCATGGTGTAAGCCATCTGCTGTTCCTTAGGGTTATTTAGCTGCCGGGGACAGTGGAAAGTTATACTTGGGTCGGTGAGACTCTTCTTCCCTTACAACAGCAAGGACTAGTTAAACAAATCTTCATTTCCACGATGTAAACCCCTCTCTAGGCTGGATTTGTTAGTAGTGCTTGTTCAGCAATCATGTTCCTACCCGTATCCAGAATAAAGAAAATCCCTATTCAAAAGATAGTCTTCCAGTTTGTGGCTAAACTAAAACTCTTCCATATGACTGCGATGGAAGCCTAATTATCTTAACAAAAGACAGAAGCAAGGTTAAACTTGGGCAGTGCAGTCTCAGATTCAGCATTTCCTCAGGTCAAAAGCTCAGGCCACTTAATAGTTACTGTAAATCAAATCTGTCTCCCTACAGATGACTTACATAAAAGACAAGCTATTAAGGAATGCGTTTTGGGATCGGAGACTAATTGTTTACCAACTGCAGTCTGATTATTTTATGAATTTCTCCTGTCTACTGCCCTACTAAATCCTACCTTTTCTTCCTGGATGTGAACCAAAAAGTAGTTAACCAAACCACAAGGAATCTGTACAGTTTAAATTATTGTTTCAAAGTGTGCAGATCACTGCCAAATAAAGCCGTAACTGGAAACTTATTTGCATGATGCGATAAAAAGAAGTATAGATATTCAGAATGCCCCGGGGCGGTGGCTGCATCTCCAAATTCGACTTGCCAACACAGACAGTTTGTTTTACACTATGCATCAAAATGTTTTCCTTTTCCGTAATGTCTCAGTTTGCCTGGAAGCTACAGAATACTCATGAGTTAAATGGGTAAAGGATGTAGGGACCAGAATTATTCTTAGTTATTTAAAAAAAAAAGTCATTAGCTGTACTTTTCAAGTTGAACCATAACATTGTTAGGACTGTGGTAAGATGTCTGTACATTAACACAGTAAAGACATTTTAAGAGTCGAAAGACTGGAATGGGGTCCCTGGCCACACCTTGTATTTCAAATTTGAACCACAGGCAATCAGTATAAATTCTAAGCCTCAGTTTCACCAGCTATAAAATGGGGTAATAGTAATAGGGACTTCACAGGATCGTTGAGAGGATTAAATAAAACTCTTGACATTTTCTTTCTTTTGCAGGCAAGAAGCTCTTCTGGCTGCCATTAGTGAAAAAGATGCCAATATAGCTCTTCTGGAACTTTCCTCCTCTAAGAAAAAGACCCAGGAGGAAGTGGCAGCGCTGAAGCGGGAGAAGGATCGCCTGGTGCAGCAGCTCAAGCAGCAGGTATGAGCCAGCGCCTGGGGCGGGGGCCCTGAGGGGCTGCTGGACCAACACCCACACGATTCTCTACCCACGTGTTTGCCGACTCGTGTTCTAAGATCTCGCATCCCACAGCAGACCTCTGACTTGTGTCCACGTGGCTTCCGTGAGCACAGGCTTCATCTTCTCCCCACCGTGGAGGAGACGCGGGTATTCTTGGTGAAGACTGGTTTAGAGGATGTCACGAATCTCCTGTGAGAATGTTGTTTTCACTTCCTTCGAAGACTAGATGATATTAGTAAAAATCTGCCCTTTTGAAATTTGAAAAAGACTTATTTTTACACCAAATCAGTTTCTGATTGCAGTAGGTTCTAAGAATAGCTTCATTTAAAAAATTTCCACTTATTCAGGGTTGGGTAAACTCTGAAGATGAGAGCAAGGTTTTTTCCTTTTCTTTTCCAGTCTGAGCCCGCACAAAATTTCACGTTTACTGCAAGAATGCCTTTCATCTGCGAAAATAAGAACTTAGCGAGGTTAGTCTGTTCAGTAGGTAGGCCTGTATCTGTGGACCTCTGATTCAAGTAGTTGATGGTCCCGCGCCCTGAAGAAACCAAATAGAACAGAATGTCCCCCAGAGCAGGCGCTAGGGCTGGTCACGTGGCTGTGGGTCACTGCACTCTCCAGACTGTTTTCGTTAGGTAAAAGTTAAGGATATTAATTACTCCATTAACTTACAAGCTTAGAAAGGAGTAGCTTAAAGCTTCCTACTATCTTTACGTCTCACTGTACACCCTGAATATTCTGTAGTGATGCCATCTGGGTAAGGGGAAAGAGAACGCCGCTCTTGGGAGGCCTTCCTGACGGTGCTTTTCCTCTCCACTCCATGTAGCCGGCATTCCTGCCTTCACAGAATGTTTTGGGATGCTGTGAGCAGGAAGGAAGAGTTCTTACCAAAGATATTTTCATTCTTTAATTTCTCTAAGTGTGTGAACTAACTTTTGGACAAGGGAGAGGCCTTTCAGAAAAAGGATATGGCCTCAGTGTTGTTTTAATTTAAAGCTTCTAGTGCTTGAATTACTGGAACGTCCCTCAACCGAAAGGCCGTTGCCTAACAAGGCAGCAGTCGGCATGGACCCGGCCTGCCGGTAAGCGGCGCGGCCACTGCCTGATGGGTTCTTGGCATCGCGCGCGATTCCTGTCGTCAGAAGGAGATGAAGCAACGGGGTTTACAGATTTGGGGTCATCCTCTAAGATGGTCGCAATTTACAACCCCCCCAGGGTGGCCTGTCTCCTGCCTCACTCACGGCAAAGCAGCGCCTGGACAGGCTGCGCCAGAGGAGGGGCCGGGGCGATGAGGAGAATAGGAACTGAGCTTGTCTGACGGGCTCCAGATGTGCTGTGGTGGGTGCCAGCCCGCGCAGGTTGTAAGCCGCGAAGGGGCCCCCGCCGCGCGCCTCAAGCCCCGCGCAGGAGTCCGGCGACCTCGGGCACCGCGGCTGTCGCAGGAGGCCTTGCCCTCGGCCTTCATTTTCTTCCTTTCCCGGCAGGAGTTTTGCAGCCTCCTTATCGTCTTCGCTGTTAGCGTGCAGCCTGCCTCTGCCCTGGTGCTTCGGGCGGATGTGGCACGGGCCGCTTGGGCTCTTTATGGCAGGCTGGACGGCGCTCTCCTGTTTTCAAAAGTGATCCACAGCATTTGAAGAGGAGAGGGTATAAACTTAAGCTAATCCGGTTTGCAGCTAGACAATCTCATTTACAACTACAGTTTTGTAGTCCTCTGCATTAGGATCGAATGTCAGGCAATATTTGCTTTTATCCCAACACTTTCTAGGCAGGAGAGATATAAGACACAGTATTTGCCTTAAAGAAACTCCCAGTGTGTAATGCTCAAAATACTAGTTGTTCTAAGTACTTGGCACAGACATTCTGTGAGGGTAGTCCCTGGCCTGGCCGTATCTTCCTGCTGACAGCCTCAGCAAATGATTCCCGCATTACGTGATTTATTCGCCTGCTCATTGCAGATTCATTGAGTATCTATGTGTGTTAAATGTTATGTTAACAGAAAACAAATGTCTTTCTTCACAAGAGCAGCCTGGCAGAGACCTATGTTGTAACTCTAGCTATCCCTCTAGCCAGTGAGACAGATTACTTAGCTCTGAGATTCATGTTACTCATCTATAAAATTCGGGTAACATTACCTCCTTCACAGGATTGGTGTAAAAGCAAGTAAGATAGCAAAGTTGGAGCATGTAGATTCCGTTTCTATTCCCTTTCGAGGCTCCCTGCTCCGCAGTGAGAGTGCACCTACATGGCATGTGTTACGTTGAGGAGAGGCTAGCTCAGACTGAGCACGTCATGTCCTGCTCCCCTGAGAGGTCTTATTTCTCAGAGCAGGTAGAAGAACACACAGTGGTAGTTTTTTTTACTTTTTTTCTATCTGTTTTTTAAAATGACACTTGCAATTATATAGCATTTAAAAAAAATTCTAACATCTTACTTGTTACCTTCTCATCACAGAAGATCATCATGTAAATGATGCTCCAGAGTTCTCAGCACTAGAAAAATTATAACCCCTAGCACACATTCTCTCTCACTCACCTTCTGTTATACTTCTGCGACTTGCCATTTCCACATCCTTTTCCTCATATCCCTGACTAGTGTGACTTTTCAGAAGCATGTGAAAATAGAGCAGCAAGAAAAGCGTCTCCCACACGTCACTTTTACTGTATCATGCTGGACGAAGCGCCTTCATCTACAGCGGTGTTGCTCACAACTCTAGTAACAGTACCCTCACTGCATAGATGGCACAAAAAGCACATGGGATCCCAAAAGATTTCATTTTGTGCCTAAATTTCCATAGGTTCCATTGGAACCAGAATTATAACCAAGTCTCTTCTTACTCCTTAGTATCTTACGTGGAAATCGCAGACACTGGTAGTGAGAAGGTTGTGTTGGAATGACCGTAGTACAAATCATGCTATTTCAAGTTTTCATAACCATCACAGAGTCCCCCTGAGAGAAAGGAAAGGATGTGTATATGCTGACTCCTCCCTTTCCTTTCTCCCTAAGAAAATCTGAAATTTTTAAAAAAATGGCATGATGGGTCCCTGTCTTACAGGTCACTGCGAGATGTTCTGTCAACCCAGAGTTACAAAATAACAGTGATGTAGACTTTCCTTTGCTAGAGACGGCAGGCTCTGCCAGAACTCCACACGCCCTGTTTCTGCAGGACGCACCCAAGGAGCCTCCCATTCTGGCTGCGTTGTGCGGTCTGCAAACTGCTGCTACACACCAGCCAAGGGCAGCCTCCCAGAGCATGGCTGCTCTGAGCTTACGGACTGGTCAGATCCGAAGGGGTCATAAGACAGTGCGACCCTCCGACTCCCTAACTCACAGGCGATAGTGGGGTGGTCTGACCCGACAGCTGTCCAGGAGGTAGCCCGTGTAGCCAGTCTGTTTGCGCTTTACATGGGGTTAAGAGAATCCATTCGAGCTCTGGTACCCCGAAGCTTTCGTCACATGCGCATGGCAGACATGCATCAAGGAGTGATTGCAGCCTCCTCTGACAACAGGTCGTCAGGATCGGCGCTTCAGGGTCCTTAGGGTTCAAAATTACTGTTCTTAAAGGATATTTACCACTACCCACTTGAAATTTGGACTGCTCTGACTTAGTAGCTTTTCAAGATGAGTTGCTTTTTGGAGAAAGCAAAAACTTAGAAAATCATTACGTTTTTCAAAGGCCTCTGAAGGCATCCATCTATAAAATGTTAATTTTTCATGATCACAGAATACTCTGGAAGCATCTGGAAGCATACCACTTGATAATGGTATCCAGAGTGAACATTTCAACTCTGAGTTCCTTAGGCAAATATTCGACTTTCTGTAATAGGATAATGCTAAATTAGTCCAAGAAAGATAAGTAGATCAATCAATTTACTCAAAATGAGAGGCACAAGCTTATTATCAGTTGCCTTTTTTTAAAATTCAATTCCTTCTTCTGAATTACGTCACATAAAATGTTCAGGCTTTAACCTTCTCAAAATTAAATTTCTTGAATTCATAATTTATTATGAAAATGATTCTCAGCATTAAACCTATGATTTATACCACCTGTATTCCCATTTTCTAGGACCTGAACTATTCTTGTTGATGAGGTATTAAGACAACAATCAGGAAATCTACTCAATGGTGATATATCAGAAATTCAGTTGAATTTTTTAAGATCTTTACAAAGTGGCAGCCATTTCTCTGCCCACCAGTGCCTATGCAGGTGTTTTCCTTTACCGACTCTGTCCCTCTACAGGGCAGCAGCCTGCCTGTCTGCCCAAGACCTGCACCAGGCTCTCTTAGCAAACTGCCCCCTCAGCGAGGCAGCTCTTTCTGCCCGCTTGTGTCTGCACAAGTGTCCTTTACTTCCTTGTCCTAAAAAACCTGTTCTTTAAGTATAAAAACAAAAACAGATCTTTACATCTTTACAAAGTGAGGGTGACCTCACATTTTTCATTGAAATGCTCACACTTAGCACTCTGTAATATTGAACATTCATTTGCCCCTTTTGACGAGCTGACAGTTTTTTCATCTTTTTTCTTCTAACAAGATCTCCTATAAGGATAGCATTTTTTAAAAAAGATATTTATTTATGCATACAAGAGCTGGGGTGTAGACCAGAGGTGGGGGCGGGGGGCGGGTGAGAGGATTCCCCAGAGACAGAGTAGGGAGCAGAACAGGTAGATCCACTGAAATCCACTGCTGAGGGGAGCAGGGGAGACAGGAGGGGTCTGCTGCGCCCTGTGGGAAGCTCCTTGGCCAGGGATCGAACTCGTGCTGCAGTGGGTGTGGCCACCAGGGAGGCCCCAAGGATAGCATTATTAATTGTGTAGTTCTGCTTCATAGGAGGTAAAGTCATCTGTAACTGTCAAAGGCTTATGAGAGGAATAGATCTGCGCTTTAGCATAGAGACTTAGAAGGCCTGTCCGTTCCATTTGAACTCTGGGGTTCGCTTGTTCAAGGCTCGGCACTTCCGCACTGTCCAGGAACCTCTTCCTGAGCCATTCCTTCTACTGTCAACAGATCCTTTCAGACTCTCTTCTAAATTCATTAAACAAAATTCACCAGTTATTATTTAGTGTTCAGTATATGCCATACTTTCTCCTGGGTGCTGGTAATAACAGGGGTACAAAACACAATCATGGCCCCTGAGGCTTTCCCATTATCCCAAGTTCAGATTCTTTATCCAGAAGTTCTAGGTATCATGTGTTTCCAAAGAAGTTTGGCAAAGAAGCTGTACTTTCATATTGTACAAGAAGACTAAGCAAAAAAATTTCATCAGTAATTTATCACACAAGCTCTGATAGTTCAATCTGTCTCATTTTTAGAGCCCTAAGCTAATTTTAATTTGTCCTTACTTCATATTTCCTGAACAAACTGTCAGTTTCCATTTTGTGCAATAAAAGAATTATAAATGGATTAAGGGTAGCCAAGCTAAGTCGGCCTGAAGGATCATAAATAATGTGTCCGTTCTTGTGTAGTAGGGACAGAAGAAACTGGATGAATTGCTGTGCGTTGGTGCTTCATTTCCCCAACTATAAAACAAATAGAAGTTCTCGCCTGCTCCTATTATGGAAATCTGAAGATCAATAAATTAGTGTCTTCAAAGAGAACCAAGATGTTCTTGAGAAGAGGCGGGTGTGAGGGCGGGGCTGTGTTAGCAGTGCCTCTTCCATACCTCAGCTCACAGGAAGTGGCCACAGTGGGGAAAGAACAGTGTCGTTCTCTCTCGTTCCTTTTTTCCTTCTTCCTTTGGAGTTAGGTCTCTGGTGCCCCTGAGGTCCCTGGCCGGCACTGCCCCCTTCCTGTGCCAGTGTAGTGGCCAGGGCACGCAGCCTGGCTGATTGCTGGGACGTCAGCTGGCCCCCGGGACGCCCGCCAGCAGGAGAACCTGCAGGTGCCTCGGTGCCCCTGGCCCGTCCTTCCGTGTCTGCAGCGTTTCTCCCTCCTCGGAGGAGCGCCAGCAAGTCCACACAGCCCGTGCCCGTGTGGGCACCAGTCTCCTTTCCTGACACCCACTCTTCAGGGTGGCTCTCTCTGAGGTGCTCTCATTTAGCTTAGGCTCAGGAGACCCTCCGATACACGAGCAGATGGTCCTCACGGCTGCAGGAGTCTTCTGTCACGCTCGTGCCAGCTCACGCCAGCCTCACGTGGAGCACAACAGGCGCGCGCTGAGGTGCTGACGGTGCCGTGCGTTTCGGCCGCCCTCAGAGAGTTCTAGTTGCGGGGCGGCTTCCTGGCCCTCAGTGTGTGTCCAGCTTGAGGCCCCGGTCGTCAGTTCTGGAACAGACGGAAAAGGCACTTGTCTCTGGTGTTTAATCCTTCATGGTATTAAAACGGGTTTCAAAGCGACATCTAAAATTGGAGAGAGAACAGAAACGACTTTTTGATAGTCTATAAAAAGAGGAGGATAATAGGGAAAAACTACCAAGAGATTCTGACTTGTTCGTGAATAAGGGGAAGTTAAACAGAAGTGCCAGAGCAGCCGGAAGCTGTCTGCGGGCCGTAAGGTGCAGCCGGCCTCTGCCCGCCTCCTGGTGAGTCCGACACTTGGGCGCGTTCGCCGTCCTGCCTGCGTTGGCTGCACGTTGATGACGCCGCGGGCCTTCTGCGTGCTGAGCAGACCGTCCTCAGAGCGCGGTGACGCGTGGCCCTGCTGGGAGGCCCTGCCTGTCGCGCTCGGCGGTGCGCCTCTGTTTGCCTCGTCCGCGGGTGGCCGCCTCTCAGCTGCCCTGTCTGACGCCGTCGGAGGGGCCTGTGGTGCTCCCAGCAAGCAGAAACCAGCCTCTGGTTCTGACGTGCAGTGTTGCAATTTGGCAGAGCGTTCCCATTCAGTTGGCG
This sequence comes from Scalopus aquaticus, assembly GCA_004024925.1. Taxonomy (NCBI): domain Eukaryota; kingdom Metazoa; phylum Chordata; class Mammalia; order Eulipotyphla; family Talpidae; genus Scalopus; species Scalopus aquaticus. Next base: position 198,262 of record PVIJ01001072.1, read on the forward strand.
TTTAATGACTTAGCAGTCCCCTTGGCGTGGCCGGATACAAATGTTCATCTTTTTAATTACCCTATCTCCCTCCAGTTCTAGATTTGTGTGTATGTATATATAACACTCTTTCTCCCAAACACTACAAATATTAAAGTCTGCTAGATTTTTCCTGATGGTTTCCAGACTTGTTTGGAAGGAGCTGGAGGTGAAACCTTTCCCATTCGCTGCCCTTACCTCTGGGGTCGCTTTCCACGTCCTCATTTTAATCTCTCCTTTAATCTTCAAGACTCATCGTTGTGTGGCTTGGAATTTCCTAGCCACGAACACCGTCTTTGCCTCTGTCATTCGCAAAGTCGCCCTGTGCTTTTTTTCACTCACATGTTCAGCCTCCGTTGGGTATAATTTGAAACATGAGAGGGACGGGGGACGCCAGAGGGAAACTGTTTGCCCGTTGTACTGAGGTCGTTATGAGTATTTACTTTAAGGCCGATTATTCCCCTCGGAGTGGCCATTTCTTCAATTACAGGAACTCCCGTCTGTCACCATAGTGGGTTTGTTTTCTTGTTTGTGTCAAGCAGTGTGGCAACGTGGAAATAACGCTCAACCCAGTACCAAGAGACCTGAGCTGCCGCTTCAGCTCTGTGAATGACCACGTGTGTGATCTTGAGCGCTGATAACTAACACACGCACTTCACAACTTACCAAGTATTGCTGAAATACCTGATGGCACCTAATCCTAGGCTTATATGTGCTGTGCAGATACCATAAATGAAAGAGTGTCTACCAGGAAAGAGAGAATTGGGATGAGCTAGGCATTGCCTGCTTTGTCTAAAGAGGCAGCCACTTTCAATTCCAGCTTGTCACCGTGCAAGATGTGACTCCCTTGTTACTCATGCACCCATTTCCCCCCCACAGAATCCGGGTTTTTATATAAATATTTTCCTTTTAGTTGCTACTTGTTAGCATAGAAGGAGATTTGAGAGAAACAATTAAAAAGCAATATCTAAGGATTTTTTAAATCTGTATAGATATTTGCTTATTTTATGAAAGTAGTAAATATTGCATTTTGAATTTGAAAACCAAATCCTCATTACTATCTTCTTAAAGCCTTTTTTGTGTCCTAAGAAGAAATAGATCGTATTGTGACAAATTCTGCTGGCGGGAATGAGCTGCCGTCCATAGGCTGGGGAGTGGGGGTTTGGGGTCCTCCCAGTCTCCCTGCGCCCATCTGTCACATCTTTGTTGTCATCAATTCCAGATGTAGGAAAAGTCTTCACAACAGACTGATAAGACTCTTTCTTCTTTTCTCTCCTAGCATCAAATCTAACTTGCCCTTCCTCTTGTCAGACTGCTGTCTTTTATATTGCTGTGGGGAATTTATAAATCTTCTGCATTTCCTGATTCTTCGTGAATTGTCCGATGCCAATAAATCAGTGTAGGTCTGATGTGCCTGCTAGTCCTGCTGCTGCCCCACCAGCTGTCTGGAGCATGGTTTATAGCCTCGTTTCCGGTGCTCATCGACCTTGCGCTGAGAATCTCATTAGGTCTGAGTAAAACTGGAGAGATGGGTTTGAGGGGGTTACCCACTCCTCCCCCAGTGAACTTCTCTTGGTGGGAATCAGACCAATATATTCCGTCGAATCTATTCCCTGCTACCTCTTTTGGTCTTATTAGTATTTGTTAAAGTAAATATGGAATTAAATGATACTTGCACTTAGGGATAAGAAGATTGATACTATATATATAAACTCCATTAGCTCTTTCAGACTGACCTTATAATAAATAGTACACTAATCAGCAGCTGTAATTACACGATCAAATTAAATTGTCTGTACAACTACATGACTTTCTAGAAAGTCATACCATTAGGGGTCTCACAGATAACAGTTGCTAACATGTATTAAGCCAGGCCTTGTTCTGAGTGCTTTACATGAACGAACTCATTTAACCCTCACGACAAGCCTGTGAAGTAGTTGTCTTCATTTTACAAAGGAGATGCTGAGAGACGTTGAGTCATTGCTGCCCAGAGTCACGTGCTAACAAGTGTGACAGAGCCAGGATTCGGCAGAAACCCACGTCACCCAGTGTTGACACCACAAAGCCCTGTCCAGGGGTGTTAACTGCCGTTATGTGCTTTGGGGTGAGAGCTTTCAGCCACACTACTAATGTCCCTATAATCCTCTCATGATACATAGTACTTTAATCAACCTTTATCTTAAATTATGGTGAAAATACAGAAATTACCATTAAAGGTAATTGAACTTTAAAAAATTAATTCAGAATCTTGACAGGCCACAAACTCTTCCTATCTTATGTCAGAAGATGTCTCCAGTTTCAACAATTTTCTTGGAAATTGTTCACTAGATTACTGAACAGCTTTTAGGTCAGACAGATTTGATTTAGAGCTGAGAGAGTATCTGAAATCAGATAGGCTGATATTTAAGCGGCCAAATTTGAAAACCTGTGTGCTAGTAACCTTAGAATACTGTCGATATCTTATATATACATAGATATATGGAAAGCTGATCCCCAAGTAATACACAGCGTTTAAGATAGCTGTCACACAACAGAATTTTTTAGTTTTAAGGGTTTTTGTTCTCAAGAAGCTCACATAAAGATGAGAGATTGAAAGTTGTTATTGAAATTTGAAATTGAAAGTTGTTATTGAAGCAGCTTATAAAATAATTGTAGACAACAATGACCGTCGAAGAGTCAACATCTATTAGACCCAAGATTCAAGGTGTTTTTTCCCTTGAAATGTATTATAAAATACAGGATTTTAATTAAGTAAATCGTGGAATTTTGGTACTAAAACAGTATTTGTGGTAGTTGGTTTTCAAGGTAGAGAATGCTTATAGTACTCTCAGTCTAGTTCCTGAATAGGGCATTCTGAGTTGGGTGTGTTTTTCTCAACTTGTATAAACTACAAGCTACTAAAGAGTCAAACCTAAAATTAAAAGATCTCTGAAAACAATTTTGAAATGCTATTAACTAGTTGCTTTATCCAAAATACACAAATACACAAAGAGACTGAGTAATGGCTTTTACTGTTTGAATAGATGTGTTTTCGTAAGTGCACCCTGATTGCAGGCTGAAAGCAATGCCAGCCACCTGGACTCCGCTGGCGCACATTTAGGGGCGCGGGGGCGCCTTCGTGGACTCGCAGGCATTGCCCCTGGAGTGAAAGGACATAGTTGCACTGTGTCCCCGCTAGTCTTCTGTGTTCAGCACATCTTAATTTCAATCTTTACTAAACGGAAGATTTTAAAATCAAGTTACCTTTTGTAGCAGTTCTCATTACACTTGCCTTCATGTCCACCTTTCTGTTTAGGGAAAATCACCAGGCAGAGTTGTGTGTTGCAGGAAACCCATCTTCAAGGCGGGTTCTAATTCGGCCGATTGCCAGCTTGAATTATTTGTATTGTTAGACGTCAAGACAATGGTGATAGCGATCGTCTCCAATCCTGGATTATCCCCCTGAGTGGTAGATGACGTTGCTAGCTGCTGACTTGGAGTTGTTCTTTATGGCTGTACCTTGAAATAACTGTTTCTCTTAATGTATAGTAGGAAAGATAGTCCGATTGTATCTTTTAATAGTGTGAGTCGGAAATGGGTGTCAGCTGGTAAGAGCAGCTGTAACTTCTTTTCATTACTATAATATTGTAGCTGCAGAGAAGGACAAAACATGACCTCTGATTGGAAGAAATTCCTCTCCTTATTCAGGGGTCATTTTCTCCATCGTGGAAGCTTCTTGTGCACATAGAAAAGCACACATGGATGTGTCATGGATTTGTACATGGAACATCCTCAATCATAACCAGCTTCCACACCCAAGAAGCAGATCATACTAGCACTGAAAAGGGAACTTCACGCTCCCTCTCAGGCACCGTCCCCTGCCCACTTCTGTAAAAGTAATTCCTTTCCTGAATTATCATGGTATTGGTTAATTTTACCTTAAAATCAAGACTTTAAATTGAAGGTTTCATGCCAGCAAGCTACTGGTAGCTCACAGAGGGCAGGTCCCTGAGCCGCAGAGGATTATTCCCAGGCAAGAAACCTGAAGGAATTTGTTCGAGATTTCAGACTTGCTGCGACTAATGATCCCGGGCTCTTCTGTGTTAGGAGAACATCTGTCCCACCTACGATTTTCCCGCTGTTGTATTTTAGAAGCCGATAACTCGTTTCCTGGTTTCACACATCCAAAGATGGAGAGGAGTTCTGCCCCAGGATGGATCGTGCCCACAGGATATTTGAGAATTTTTGAGCTCATGGTGCTTAGATGAAAATTTAGGTTTTGAATTGATTCTGTAGTAGACTTGAGACTTTTAGAGATGTTGGGATAGAGTTGACTGTACTTTGCACTTGAGGAGGCTATGGATTTGAGAGGACTAGAGAGCACATTATGATGAGTTGAGTAGCGGTCTGAGACCGCATCCAAATCCGTAGGACGTGTAAATGTCACCTTATTTGGATAAAGGACCTTTGCAGATGGAACTAAAGAGCTGAAGATGCCATCACTCTGGGCGTTCCTGGTGGGCCCTAAATAAGCGCTTATAGGATACAAACGCAGAGAAGGCGACGTGAAGGCAGCGGCAGACCCGAAGGATTTAGCCCGGAGTGAGGAGGAGCAGAAGCTGCAAGAGGCGAGGCAGGCTTCCCCACAGGCCCTTCACAAGGAGTCAGCTTCCACCAACACCTGAGTTCAGGCCTGCATCCTCCAGAACGATGAGGGAATCGGTTTGCGCTGTTTTCAGTCACCAGGGGCTGGTCGCTTGTCACAGCAGGGTCACAACTCCCCAGTCCTTCACAGAGCCCAGCATTTCACCCTTACCCCTTTCAGGATTCTGTGACATATAATTAAAAGTGGTTAGAAAAACATACTTTTTAAACATCTTTACTCTGAATTTTACTTTGCCTCTGGTTTACTCTGAAAAGTGGAGTTGAAATTCAGTTTAACATTTTCTATTGTGTCAAGCATTTTTCTAAGTATAGTAATACAGAGATAATTGAGACAAGCGTGTTGCCCTGGAATGTGTTAGATTTCCTCATTATTTGAAAAAGAAGCAAATTATTTCTCTGTTATGATTAGCACTTATTCACAAGTGTATGCACAAAAGACATTCTTAACTCATCCTGGCAACAGAAGAGGTCAAATAATACTTTCTGAGAAAGGAGAATCATAAAAGATGAATAAGTGGTAACCTCGGGATAAAGACATGAAAGGTGCTTTCGTAGGCAGATTCCGAGGAGTAGCAGTTTCACACCTCACAGGTTGAATTTCCAGCCTTTGCAGGGTCCACTGCAGGTCTTGCTAGTAACCCTGTGAAGCAGCTGCCGCTCTGCAGCCCGTCAGTAGCCCTGACTTCATTCCTGTAGCTCATCTCTCTTCTGTGAGGCCTTCTTAGTCACTGTGGCAATGGCTGAGGAATTTGAGTTTCTCCTACACTTGGGCAACCAAGACACTTGTTCCCACAGCCGTTGGCCAGAGTCAGACATGTGGTTTGCATGAGTGCGTGGAGGTGTTCCCTCTGACTCAAGGGACTAATGTAGCAGGAAGATCATTATATGGAGAAGATGATCTGTTCCTTCATTTAATAGAGTTGAGTTTGAAGTTCCAGGAGGCAATTAGAGAAGAATGATGCTTCATTAAAGGTGAGAGCTGGTAAACTTATTTGGGGGTCATCAAAAGGGAAGTGAGAGTTAAAATCATGAAAATGGATTCTCTTATTCGCGGGGAATATGGGCAAGTTCCACTTGCCTTTACTGTTTCCTGACACTAAAATATTGACACGTGCCGTTCTTTTCGTCCTTCTGTAATTAACTCCATGAACGTAGGCCCTTTTATAACCTCTTAACTTCTTTCAGAATTGACTTTATTGGATATGAACTGCTACATGTTTTGCATGAGGTTTCAGGACTTAAAAGATCTTCCGTTCATGTTTATATGTCTTGAAAATGCTTTAAGCATTTATGGCTCCGTATATCACAGGTAATTGTAATATGTATCCCGTAGTCATTTTGCTATTTTAATATCACAGATCAAAAGTGTATTACTGGATGAGAGGCATATACTACAATAATTTCCTTAAGAGGTATAATAAATATAGGCTTAAATAGTTTGTAAAGAAAGCAATTCCATCTAAATCCTATCAATTTCAGGTTATTTTCTCTATTTCCCTTAAAGCATCTGATGTTTTCAGTCTTTCTACATACAGTCCCTTAGCAAAAATATGTAGTACCTTTTTTTATTTTTTCAACTCCTGAGTAGGTTTACTTATGCACTTTGAAATACCACATTTATTTTATGAACTATTCTTTGTGATATATTTGGGTGGTACATTATACTTTTAAATATTAAGGAGTTTGATTTAAAATTGTATTTGCTTTGGGAAATTTTTTCTTCTAATCATAGTAACAAACATTCTATCTTATGATTAGTAATTAGCTTATGAAAAAAATCTTAACAGTCATAATTCAACCTGTTTAATGGTAAATCTATCTCATTATATAATTAGAACTGACCCTTAGCTTGTAAATTCCTATATATTTCTGGGACAGTGTAATCCACAGTGTCATAAATTTTAAAATGGTTTAAATCAACTACACAGTCAACACCAACTTCATTTATGTTGATTAATAAATAAATAACTTCAAAAATAATAGTGATTTTTCAGAATGCTCAAAGTAAAAATCAATTACTTAGATGATAAAATTATCATTTTTTAATATATATTTTTATTGTTATTTATGTCTTTTACATTTTGTATTCCCCTTGGGTAACCCACCACCAATTCACCCGTGATCCATCTCCGTGGTCCCTTGTGTCCTTTTCTACTCTATTTTGTGCCCTTATCCCCCCTTCCCCCCACCCCCCTAAGTGTCTCTCTCCTATTTGGTTTCCCTATAGTCTTGTTATAAGTGAAACCATTCGATAGTTTTCTCTTTCTTTCTGGCTTGCTTCGCTGAGTATGATCCCCTCTAATTCCATCCATGTCGCTGCAAATTGCATGTCTTCTTTGAATGCTGAATAGTATTCCACTGTGTATATGTACCACATCCTCTTGATCCAATCATCTATTTTTGGACATCTGGGTTGCATCCATACCGTTGCTATTGTGAACAGTGCCACAGTGAACAAACGGGTGCATGTATCCTTTTGGATTAGTGTTTTTATGTCCTTTGGGTAGATTCCCAAAAGTGGTATTGCTGGGTCGTATGGAAGCTCCATTTTTAGCAGTTTGAGGAATCGCCATACAGCTTTCCATAGTGGTTGGACCAGTTCGCATTCCCACCAGCAGTGTGGAAGAGTTGCTTTTTCTCCACATCCTCTCCAGCATTTGTTGTTGCCTATATTTTTAATGTGTGCCATCCTCACAGGTGTGAGGTGGTACTGAGATGATAAAATTAATATTTAGTATCATTAATCTAAATGGGAAGGAGCTGTATGTGCAACTAGGAAGTTTTCTTTAAATTTTATTGTGATAACATTTGTTTACAACACAGTGTATGACTGAAGAGAGTATGTTCTACCTCTTCAGATGAATGTGACTAGCACATCCATCGTCCTCTCTGTAAGCCATCGGGCCCTTCCCTTCAGTCCCCATCCCTGCCTCCCTCCCCACTACTAGCTCAAGTTCTGCAGTCATATTTCTAGGGTTATTTTGCTTTAGTTTTGTCTGTTCTTTTGTGTCATTTCTCTGTATTCCACATGAGTGAAAACTTCCAACTGTTTCCCTTAGCATAACCGCCTCCAACACCACAGGTGCTGTGACACGTGGCAGGCGTCATTTTTTTCACATGGCTGCACAGTATTTGTCCAAGTGTATGTGCTGCGTCGTCTTAATCCAGTCTCCTGTCACTGGACACTGTGTTAATGCCTCTGGATCTTATTTAAACTTTCTACTGTATTTTAGCTGGTTTTCTTTGGTACACTCTAGAAGGGGAAGAGCGAGATGCCGCCTCATTATTATGCAGGGGTAGAGATCCAGGTTCTCCGCTCCGCCTCTGTCGACACCCAAGGGTGAGGGCTCCTTGTAACTCCTGGTCCGAGGCTTGCATCTCCGCTAGATCTCAACTGACAGGCCCTTGCCCTGCAGCCGCTCCGGGGAGTGGCAGGTGCCTCGCTGCAGCTGCTGCGGCGGCTGCTGCTGCGTCCTGAGAGTCCTGGCTTTCCCGGGGGAGGAGCGAGTGCTGCTGCCGCCCGACAGCCTGAATTCTAGAATCCACTCCTGCGCTCCACCTCTGGCTGCCCTGAACCGTGAAGGAAAGCTTCACAGTTGCCCGCTGGGGATGAGAGCCCTGCCTCCCTCCTTGGCTTTCCTGGACTCCTTCCGCCCAGGGCAGGGAAGTCGGGGTGCCTAGCACAGCCTCGTAAGGGTCGCAGTCTCTGCGCACCGCCTGCCTTTGCTGCCACGGTGCCGTGAGGCGTCGTGTTTTCTGTGGTCTTTGGCGGAGCGTGATGAGTGACTGAGACGTTCTGTCCTGCTGGCCGGCCCCTTGCTCGCGTGGATTTCTGTGGTTGGAGGATTCGGTGACTGCATCCCAGGCGCTGGCTCCTGCAGCAGCGAGTCTGGTGCGGGAGGCGAACGGAAGATGCGGGGAACTTAACCGCTTGTGCCGCCGTCTTGGTTTCCAGTGTCCCTAACCGATGCGTCGTCTTCTCTCTCCCCGTGTGTGTGTTTAGTTTTATGTATCTATGTAGCACTTAAATGTGGTTCTTATTTGTTCTTTTGTACTTACTGGAAGATAAGAAAATGTGTCTTGCTTCACCTTGTGGAAATAGAAGTTAAAACTCTCGCTTATTTTTGAAGAAAGACAACACCGTCTTTTCTCTTTAGGAAAGCAGAAGATATGTTTTGGATTTAGGTATCTAATTAGCCAGTCAGTTGAATTTAATTTATTTATTTATTTATTTATTTATTTATTTATTTATTTATTTATTTTTAAAGATTTGTTTATGCATACAAGCTGAGGTACAGACCAGAGGCGGCGAGAGGGTTCACCAGAGACAGAGTAGGGGGCAGCACAGGCAGATCGACGGAAACACACTGCTGAGGGGAGCAGCGGCGAGGCAGGAGAGGTCTGCTGCGCCGTGTGGGAATCTCCCCAGCCGGGTGTCGAACTCGCATCGCCACTGCTGCTGACAGCTCCACAGCACAGCGCTCAACTGCTGCGCCACCAGGGAAGCCCCAGTCAGTTGAATTTTAATGCCTTCATTCCAATACCCTGATTTTTTTTTAAGATTTATTTATTTATACATACAAGCTGGGGCACAGGCCAGAGGTGGGGGCAGCGAGAGGGTTAACCAGGACAGAGTGGGGAGCAAAACAGGCAGATGACTGAAATACACTGCTGAGGGGAGCAGCAGGCGAGGCAGGAGAGGTCTGCTGTGCCATGTGGGAATCTCCCAGGCCGGGCATCAAACTCTACCTCTTGTTGCCGCTGCCGACAGCTCCACAGCGCAGCGCTTAACCGCTGCGCCACCGGGGGCGCCCATCCCTGATTTTTTTTTAATCCAAATTTTCATCAGTGCCCTAGTTCCTTGAGCCCCAGCCACGTGTTTATTTATTTTAGAAAATGATACCTCTAGTAGCAGTTTTTTTGCTCTGTCTCATATCATTAATTCAGTCTCTAATTATTTCTCAATGATCTTTAATGGACATCCATCCCATGTTAGAATCTATCTATGACTGCGACTTCATTTATTTCTAGAAATCACTTTTTCAGAAACTTGAATTTATCAAAAGATCAGTGAAGTTCTTTGACAACCATAAATAGACTAAATCATTTAAGATACTTGTATGATTTCAGCTTTTTTTAAGAGAGGCCCAACCTGATTTTAATATATCAGTTTTCTTCCTCCCCATCCCCAACACAAAATACTAAAAGCCATTGTGCTCAGTTTTACAAGAATAAAGTAATTTTGGAGAATAGAAATGACACCAAGAATGCACTGGTCACCGTATGCCAGTTTTAATCATTGAACCACATAGAAAAGTTTGTGCCAGCACATATACACAGAGAAATCCTTTTGTAATGAAGTCTCATCGAACAGGAGGAAAAGGTGATATAGCAGAGTTTGGCCTTGTGTCAGCTGCTGAATGGTTTCCAGCAAGACCCTGGATGCTTTCGTATCCCGAGGGTTTATTTAAAGATACTTCAGTGTACGTGCATGCGAGTGTACAGTTTATAGTTAGCTCGTATTTTCAGTCTGTTCCATTCTTTCCTTTCCCACACATGGGTCATGATTTTATAAAAAGTAAAGATAAAATTCCCCCACAACTCGAAGTATTTTTATTCTTGTTATCTAAAGTGCATTTTCCCCCATGTGTTTATATGTGTGTATGCCTGCATGTGCATTTAAAGTGCTTAGAATTTTTGAAGATCACCCCTCTGCCTGCTTAGCTATTCCCAGAACAGGCTATGACAGGAGACAAAAAAATCTTTTAATAAAATGTATCACATAATTTAAAATTCATTTGTGTATTTGCTAAGGAAAGGGTCTTTTATTTGAAGGGAGGATGTTAGAACTTTTTACTTTGCCACACTAAATTGCATTGTAATTGATACCTACAGTTGCCACTGTCTTCGAGAAAATGTATTTATACCATTTAAGATGCAAAACCAGCATCTGTCTTTTTCAGTAAATGTGAAGAAATTTAGTGTCACTTCTCATTTTCATGGCCTTCTGTATCAACCGTTAAGTGATATTCAGCCATCTAAATAACCTATACACAAAACTCTGCAGTAAATATTCTGAGACCGTGGTCTTTATTTGCTGATTTGTAGAATACAGAAAACACCAGCCTGCCTTTTCTTCTTTCCTGGAATATAACAGTGAATCTCACTGGATCCAGCCAATACCCCCGTAAACATTCTGGTTGCTTTGCACAACGCAGGGCTTCTGGCCACGCTAAGGACAGATACAGCTTTCAGAAGTGATCCATATGACATTAAAACTAGAATAGGGCAACTTTAGACTTAATGAAAGCGTGAGGAACTCTGTGCCAGAAAGTGAGGTCGTCATCAGGAGTAAAGTTTCAGTTATACTTTGTTTTTGAATAGTCTCATTTCAGATATTGGTTTGGGTCAGTACAGGTAAATTGGCCTGTATTTCGTCCCTGGAACTTAAGTTCACGACCTAATTTTGGGAATGAATTTGTGGAACTAACTGTGTCTTTTTCACCCCAGTGTGCAACAGTTACACACTATGACTTTTCAAAAAATAGGATAACTAAAAAATAAGGAACATAATAGAAATTCCTTTTAAAACTGCCTCTTAATTTAAAAATGCCAGATGTGTCTTTATCCTTGCGCTAATATTTGATGAAAGCATAGCACTATCCTTTGGAGTTCAAAGTTAAAGTCTCCATGAATATAAGACAGTCTTAGATATATATGATAATCAGGATTAACCATTAAAATTAGTATATTTTTTTTCTGGCAGCTAAGAAGAAATAGCCAACTCAGTGATATATGCTAACAATGTTTGAAAATCCTCTCTGCTATATTGTGTGTCTCTGTGTTAAAGGAGCAAGAAACACCACACAGTTCATGCTGAACGTTAAGGAACAATCGTAATGAGAGGGAAGATTCTAGGCTGTTACAGAAAGACAGAAAAGCAGTTTGGTGTGCCTTTGGCATTCCCTTTGCTTTCTAAAGAGACAAAAAGTTGAATTTTGGTAGGAAATGCAGAGTATGTTGAAAGAACATATTCTGTGAATTTAATGCCATAAATGGTGATATATCCAATAATACGTTTAGAGAAAATTACATGAAGTCTTTTTAAAAAAAACCCATCTATTATTAAAATAAATACATTACTATCTATAATAAAAAATACCCTTTTCCAAAAAAAAGTTCTTTTTCTATTATTTATTTGTATAGTTTGTATATGAGAAATCAAAGAAAAAACTTTATAAGTGCTTGTAAACCAAGTCCCTGGATTTTGGAGTTCTTTTTGAAATTCATGTAAGTAACAAAAATTATATTTTTATTTGGGATAAAACCATGCGAGTTAGTTAAAATGTCCAGTGTCTTTCCTTATGTCTTTGGTCATCCTGAATGTTTTCATAGTCATGAGAAGTTCTATTTTGTAAGTATATCTTTTCACCAATACAGATGGAAAAGTATATCATTTAATAAAGGAAATTTTCTAGAAAATCATTTCAAAATAGGAAGCTTCTTGCTGGAAAGCAAATAAAAAATGTCCTTAGTGGTAGAAAAAGTGGAAACTACTAGTCTATTATCACTTTGTACCAACCACAGAAAATAGATTCTTGAATTCGGCAAACATTTACAGACCTTATTTATCTTAGCAATTTTACTAGGAACTGGATTGATGCAAAGGTGATTGAGACTTTTTCCAGTCCATATAAACTCATAATCTACGAGAAGAAAAGATACGTGAATGGAGTATTAGACTCTGACAGAGGTTCCAGGTGGTGCTGAATCCCTTTTACTTCAAACCTGAGAGTGCTGGATCTGCCTTAAGGAGCTGGTTGTTTTAGCTGCGTCTCAGCGCTGGTGACCCATGGCTGAACTCACTGAGAGGAATGAAAACCTCTGGGTAGCAGAAGCCAAGAGGGGCTTGAAAGTGGGGATGAGGTGTGTGAACTATACAGCAGCAGCGGAGGGGCAGGGAGAGGCCAGCGGGCCCAGTGGCGTGGGGGGCCCTGCTCAGGGCCCCGATCTGGCCTTGGGACTCCCCAGTGTGGCTGTTAACACTGAGGTCCTGTGGGAACCGCTGTCCACCTGGGCTGGGGACCCCCACCTCTTCTGGGGTGGGCTCCGCGTTTGCGCACCCTGTTCTCGTCCAGCACCCCGAGGTGGAGGCCTCAGTGGGCTGAGAACGGTCGACAGGCCGCTCCTCGCTTCTGGCAGGGCTGCGGCGACTGTTCCCAGGAGCTCCACGGGCCCCTCCCCTGAGAGCCGGAGAGGTGAGCGAGCTGCTCCAGGACCCGCTCCTCTGGGTTTCCGTTGTCAAACTAGGCAGAGACAGCCTCTGGTGCCGCTGTGTCCTGTAGCCCTCGCCGGCGTCACCGGCACCGGGGGCAGCTGCCGCGAGGCAGGGGTGGGGGCAGGCGCCGAGGCCTGTGTGCCCTGGGCTGGCTGGGGCTGCTCCGGGCCGGGTCGGGGCCACGGCTGCCTGTCAGCAGGCCTGGCTCGCCTGCCCCGCCCTGCTGTCCTCCTGCCCTTTATCTGCCACCCAGTCTTTATTGAAAGAAAAAAAAAAACTACATAAAGTACTTGATTTGGGGAATTCCCGGGGTGGGGGGTGGGCAGAGAGCTAGCTCTCCTCTCCTGCTGCAAGGCCAAAGTTGTCTCATTAGGGCCCCGCCCTATGACCCCGTTTACCATCAGCTAGGATGGGATCTCCAGACGCAGTCCCAGGGGCTTAGGTCTTTAACTTGAATTTTGTGGGGACAGAGTTCAGCCCATCGCAGTGCCTGAACCTTTCCCCCCAATATCCTCATCAATCCTACGTTCGTTTTACCTCGGACAGGATTAATTTTAGCCTTTCTTAGGATGTTCTTAATGTACCTTTACGGTGTCTCCCAGAAGCTTTATCTAAGTTTGACCTTAGGAATCCTTTCCTTTCAGACACAAAATCGGATGAAGCTGATGGCCGACAACTATGAGGATGACCGCTTCAGGTCTTCCCATTCCGGGCAGACCAATCACAAGCCCTCCCCAGACCAGGTAAGCCCTTCCTGAGTGTTTTGTAAAATCCCGAATGCTGTTATTTTGATGTATTTTATACTAACATGTTGCAGATTCTGGGGCATAAGTTAGCAAAATAAAAGTAATCAGTTCCTGAAAACGCCTTCACTCTTTTGTAAACTCAGACTGAATTTCTATAAGGAAGGTGATAGATGATTCCAAATATTTTAAGAGTGAATACTGAAAAGATTTGCTCATAAGAAATCCTTCAATTGAGTTCAAAAAGAATTGTCACCTTCTCAGCGATACATACTAATTTGCAGTTGTCCTGATTTTCCTATTAAAGAAACAGCACCTTGTTTGAAAAGTAAGGCTCTTTGTGAGCTCAGCAGGCCGCAACTCAGTGTAGCTGTAGCGGGAACTGTTGTTTAATTGCAAATTTTTAAATCTCTGCACATTACCTGTTAAACCTGAAGATCAAAACATAGTTTTTTCACTCCCATTTCCTTGGTAAATCCTTCCAGTATATGTCATTTTCAAGGAAAATTGTTGCCGCCAACTTCTCATCAATGCAAAAGAGGTATTGATGAGTCTGAAGGGAACCATATTCAACTCAAGTTTTTAGAGAAAAGGGAATGCTCCCAAGAACTTGAGAATGATAGATGGGGAAGAGTGGTGAACAGATTACCTCATATCCCATTGCCAAAAATCAGATTTCAACATCTCCATCACACTCAGTCTTATATAGTCAAGGAAAAAAAATAATAGTTAAGTAATTACATCCATATGACTAGAGTCAAGGAAACTCCCCCACTAAATAAATATCTCCACTAAATGAGAGCTATGGCATTGTCTAAGGAGAAGAAATAGTGCAGATTAAAGCAGCGATGATATCCAAATTGCAGTTTTTCCTAAGATTCTGATATAGTCATAGTAGGATGATAGTTACTCAGTTGAGGCAAAACTTATATTTAAGGAGGGAAAGGGTACCAGTCTTTAATGTTGGCAAATTGGAGCGCTGTCTGCCTGAAGTCAGCAGGCTTTCCCTGCCAAGAGATCTTTTGCTTTCTCTGCCTGCTCCCTAATACCTGGAATTAAATTTATGCCAGCATATATAACATGAGTCCTAGATCCTTTCCTTGAAACCGGTTTTAATAATAGATTGGAGAAATTGGATACCTATGAGTAGAAGGAGACGAAAAGAAATGGAGAAAGGTTAAAGAAAGAAAGGCAAAAAAATAACAGCTTCCAATTTGATCATCTTGCCTAGAACCCATCCGCGGGTTCGGGGCTGCTTCTCGAAAGAGAGGAAGAGTGGAATTGTCATGACAAACTAATTACGAATTTTAGTAGTTTAGGGAATTAGAATCTAATAAAAAGAGTCACGAAGCTAGAGACCATTTTCTCCTACTACATTATGCTTATGTCTTTGTTTTAAATACTAACCAACTCTTTTTCATTCCCATGCTGCTCTGGGGCGCTGCTCCCTTTGCCATCTCTCCCGTAGGATGAGGAGGAGGGTATTTGGGCATAGCCAATCAGATGCTCTTAGTTCAGCCATTTTGTTCAGAACGGTGAGAACAGCTTTCCTTAACTATGGAAATGTTTGCTTGCTTTCCTTTGTTTTCCACAGTCATTCTCACATCTTGTTTCTGTGTAATTCATGGATCATTTGGTGTGCTTCTTGTTTTCTCATTTTCACACAATCTTATGTGTATTGCTTTGCTGCTAACATGGTGGAGTTTGGATTTTGTGGCTTTCTGTCCTTGTTGTGTGTTAATAGTCACTTTTATAATTTCCTTTTACAATGTAATTTTTGGGAGAACTTCCAGGGCATGTAATTAAATTTATCCTGTTAGAATTTTATTAATAAATTACCCTAACTGATGATTTTACGGTGTCCTGGTAAGTTTTATAGTGACTTATATCAAACTGGAGATAGAAAATCAAACGCTCTGCCAGTGGGTTCGGGATATATTTTTCACAATAATTAATTATAAATCTAGGTGTTTTTTAAAAAAACAACCTGTGCTGTGAGCTAAAGCCTCCATTTGTTTCTAGCTCCAGAACGTTCTGAATTCTCAGGGTCAGCAGTTCTCACGCTGTGTCTACCTGGGACGTTCCTAGCACTGTGATACTGCTCTCCAGCTATTGTTAAAAATAAGGAAATGCAAAGTAAAAGAAAACTTTTTATAAGGTCATTCTAAAGAACTCTTTTCCTCCCTTTAATGGATTGCTGCTGTGCTAAACAGTTGCCAGGACACTGTCTAGATTCTTCTTCCCAAGCCAACTGGCTGGAAAATACAGTCCAGCTGTGGCAGGATCTCTCTGATCTGATGCCCTGGAGGTTTGACTAAGGAAATCCTTTTCGTAGAAAAAATAATAATTATGATGAATAAGTTCACACGTGCCGGTGGCCTTGCGCTCCCTGGACTCCCTACCCTTGCTTGGGAGCGAGCTCACTCTTCCGGAGTCAGCGCCCCTCAGAGTCTGTCTTGGTGTTAAACTTCTTAAAGTGACGAGGACATGGGTGGGCCTCTCCCTGGCAGACTCTGCCAAGGGGGGTGACCAGGTAAGTTGTGGAAAGGGCCCTGCGCTGTGAAGACGGGAGCTCTCCCAAGGACTTTATCCTGCTGGTGAGAGAAGGGACCCTCACACACCAGCCCGGCGCGCTCTGGGTGGAAGTGGGCCCGCCAGACAGAGCTAGCACTGAGGAGAGGAGGACGCCTGCCCCTTTACCCACCCGCAGGAGGGCTGTCCGCACGCTGCCCGGGCCCAGGCGGTAGGTGCCGCTCGCCAGCCCCCACTCGGGGGCCCTGGGCACGCCTTGGCTGGAAGTCGCTCCCGCATGCACGGACAGGATTGTATTTTGGTTGCACACCTTTTGGGTAGCAAATCAGAAGGTAGATGTTAGTGTTCTGCTGATGACCCCTCAGGGACTCCCCCAGGAGGCTGGACAGTGAACACACGTATGTTCCTGAAGCGGCCTCTGGCCTGTCTCCTCCCCCGGACCAGGGTTCCTGCTGCGAGAATGGAAACGCTGCTGGTTTTGTTTCTTTCCGTGGCTGCTTTAGAATATGAATTGCCGTTGGTTTAGCGCAGTGCAGTGCGGGTGCAGCTGGCGACCAAAGCTGGAGTTCCTATAGTAGGGTGTTTCACACTTTCTAAAATGTGCTAGAAACAGCATTGTGTCGTATGCGTTCACCTAAAGAAATGCGCGAGTCAGCCCCAGTGCAGCGTCAAGTCTTGACTTGCTGTCCAAGCTCCTTATTTCCTTGCTCGTGCTACAGAGAAGAGATTTTCTTCACAGGATTTCAGGCTTTTGAAATTGGTGAGTTATCAGTACATCGTCAAATGCAAAACCGTAAGTACTGTTTTGCATCTAAAACATTTTCTAGAACACCGTGTGTACTTCCTAGATGTCATCAGTGCTGGGATGGGAAGAGAATCCTAAAAGTTTAGAGCTAAAAGCGGTTTGGGCCCTTCCATCCAGTGTGATAGAGCCCAGTGGCTAAGGGCCTGCACGAGAGCCTGTGTGCTGCGCCTCACACAACACTCTTGGCTTGTGATTGGGACAAGGCACTTAACCTCTCTGCTTACGTCGTCCAAAGGGAGGCTGTTGAGGACAGATGAGCTGTGAGAGGCGGGAGCCAGGCTGCGCGGCCTGCATCCTTCACCCACTCTGGCTTGGGGAAAGGAGCAGTCTCTGCGCCCTGCGCCTTCATAAAAGTGGGTTTATTTCCTAGAGCGCTGCTTCAGGCGATCGGGAGGTGCCGCGAGTTAGCACGGAAGGCGCTTTGGGCCGCACCTGCGCGTCGTGTTGTTGACACTGCTTCCTCTGCTCCAGCCGCGGGAGATAAATGTCAGTTGCTAGCATCACTGGCACCATTGTAGGCAAGTCCGCATCTTGCCGGTGAGCGCACCCAAAGCAAAAAAAGGCTTGGGAGAGAGCCTCGGGGGCCCAGCCATTTCTGGGCCTGGAAAACAGCACTAGCAGCTAACAGGAAAAGATGCCGAAAGCGTCGCGATGACTCACCTCGCTTTCCATCCCCCATACTTTTATCTCCTATGTTTATCGTGTTTTTCCCTTGGGAAAAAGAATCTCAAATTTTATCGAGAAATTTCCTCTAAAAGAAATTTGTCATTGAAACTTTCTTTGAAAGAACCTGCTGTCAAGCAGCCTCCTCAAACACAGAGTAAACACAGTCACCTCCCCTTGGGAAAAGCGACGTGGTTCCCTCTCCCTCCCTGCGGCCTATAGAAAATCCACATGGACTGTATCTCTGCCACTCTCTGTTCCAGAAGTCTGAGTTTTCTTCTTTTTTCCCTGCGGTAGGATGTAGGCACTTGAGGACAGGGTCTATGTGGCGTTTACTTTTGCACCCCCGTCCTCTGGACTGAGGCCTGGAATGGAGGAGGCCCTCAGTCACTGTATACCGAATCAGCTAACTTCTGAGCTCATGCGGTCCAGAGAAGAAACAGTGAGGTTTACATAGAAACCAAGAGTAGACACTTGGCCTTTAGCTGTCATAGCATGTACTAGTACAAGAAGGGGGAGTTTAGGAAAGGGAGAAGTTCGGAAAGGAAAGTGTCATAAAACAGAAGACTTTTCGAGAGATGTTGACAGTTTAAAGGAAAGTCATACGATCCTGGCTGCTGTGATTTGGTGTAAATGAAAAGGAGGTGAGTGAAATCCAGAAATCTTCCCTGCAGTGGACATCGTTTGGATAGAAGCTTTTCTCCGGGTGACCCGTGGGCCGTAGCCATACAAGCCTGGCGCATAGTAGGTGCCGTGGCCACGTGCTCTTTCTGAGCTTCCTACTGTGGAAGCAGTTTGTGTAAATTGATGCCACACCCCTCAAGTAGCGAGTGTACCTGCTAAAGGGCTTTCTCTTGGTGTAAGACAAGTCCACGCACCAAAACCTGAAAATGAGTTGCCTGCACTGTTCATCCCAAAACAGGGTTTGGACCAGTATGTTATAAACCATACAGAGGATGTGAATGTTAACACAGACTTTTTAAACACGTGTGTGTGTGTGTGTGTGTGTGTGTGTGTGTGTGTCTATGTGTGTGAGAGAGAGAGAGAGAGAGAGTTAGTGAGTTAGTTCTTAATCTTTCTGATGTTTTGTGGTTAGTAGATAATAAATGGATTTCCTTCAAAACCTATGTGCATTTTTACATGGACATGACATGCCTTTCGTGCTTCAAATATCACTAACATATAGTACAGGAAGATTTCAAGGCTCTGGCCTTTTTAAACCTGGCACTCATTCCCTTTTTTTCTATTATTTAAGTCATCTTTGACTTCTAGGGAAGAATCCTGTTCTTGGAGGAAAAAAATGTTGGTTTGTTTGTTTTTTTTAGTTCGTATTTGTTTTATATATATATATATAAAATTTAATTTATATCCTTTACATTATTGTGTCCCCCATAGGTTCCCCACCACCAATGCACCCGTGAACCGTCCCCATAGTCCCTGTGCTCTTCTCTCCTCTATTGTGGTCTCTCTGCCTCCCCCCGCCCCTGCAGAATGTCTCTTATTTGTGGTTGCCTGCTAGTTTTTGCTTTTGTTATGTTTTGTGTGCTGTTTTCTCCTTCTGAATTCTCGTTTAGCTCTCTTATAGCCCTCTTATAAATGATACCATTCGATATTTTTCTTTTGGGGAAGAAATGTTTTATTATAAAATAAATATCTTATTGAAATTCATTTTTTTCCTTTAACTTGCTATAATGAAGGAGATGGGGAGTTGTTCAATGAGTATAGAGTTGTAGTTTTGAAAGATGAAAAGTTCTGGAGATTGGTTTCCCAACAAGTGAATAAACTTAACCCTACTGAACTGTACATTTAAAAATGGTTAAATGGTAACTTTTATGTATTTTTACTACCATATTAATTTTTTTTAAGTAATGTGATTTTCTGGCAAAAATGTATTCAAAACATGCGCTAAGTATTATTTGAAATATTTTATAATGCAGTAAATTAAGAAAAAGAGACCCTTTCCCCAGCTGAATATCAAGGTTGGAAATAGATAAGAATCACCATTTTTTAGCTTTTTGATCACTGCTTGGGAATTGTAAGTTTCTTTGCTATTTAGCTTTGATCTGTTCATGTGTTAAGTAATTTGTATTTCATTGAATTGAGTTTGCATAACATTTTTAAATGTGCTCACGTAGGGTTTGCTGTAACAGAGGGCCGCAGCCCATGCTTGTTGGAGTGTTTACCTATAAAGTGATGTTTTTAAGTTTTGTTTATTTATGCATACAAGAGCTGGGGTACAGGCCAGAGGTGGGGGGTGAGAGGACTCCCCAGAGACAGAGTGGGGAGCAGAACAGGCGGACCCACTGAAATCCACTGCTGAGGGGAGCAGCGGGGAGACAGGAGAGGTCTGCTGCGCCCTGTGGGAAGCTCCCTGGCCGGGGATCGAACTCGTGCTGCAGTGGCTGTGGACAGCTTCATAGTGCTGAGACTCAACCCATTGCACCACCAGGGAGGCCCCCACTTTTTTCTTATAAAAGCACTTTTCTGCTCAAAAGTGTGTAACTCTTAGAATTCCTTCAAGACAGTACTTCTGCCCTCCTTCTGATGCCACACTTGGGCACTTCGCTCCCCAGGAGCTGTCAGTCAGTTGAACCTCCCTCTCCCCCCTGCCACCCCCACCCCCGGAAACTTACGTATTTCATTCCCAACTAGGATTTCTCTGATAACTTCCAGGGGTTTCTTCTTTCAGCAGCTTTGGAACTATCTCAAACCTCCTCTCACCTCTTTTTTCTTAAAGCCAGACAGAGTCTTCATTGAGGCAAAACCCGGTCCCATTTTCCCACCCCAGGATCCGTCAGGAAAGAAGTAAGCCTCACCCTATCGCCTAGATTTATGCTCACCCTCTTCTCTCTAGCTGTCAGAATTTAGATATGCTGTGTAAATTACTAGGAGGGGCTCCCTTTGTGTGAGAGTAGGTGCTTTGATGCATATCCAAGTTTTTACATGAGGAAGGTGGAGAGAGACAAGGAGAATTTGTAGTAAACACGAATCACTTGGAAAAGGAAAAAGGAGAAGAATTGCCTGTAATCTCCCGACGTCCTCTCGGTTTCCAGCGCCCGTGTCGTTGCTTCTCTTACATGCTGTTGTCATAGTTGTGACTTATGCTCATCAGTGAGTCCGCGAGTTTTTACTTTTTTTTTTAATGTAATATGTCTCATCTATGAAACAGTAAAAGTCTATTTTCTTTCATGTCCTATAAGGGAGTTAACATTATGGCCTTATAGCTTGGTGTCAAATAGTGTGCTTTGCCTCTAGACTTAACCTCAATCTAGCTCAGTCGCTGTGTAAGCTCCCAGGCTCAGCTAACTTCTCCTCTAAGAATCAGGTTCCTCATTTATGAGGTAGTAATGCTGGCAATAATAAAAACTACACTGAAGGTTATTGTGAGGATCAAACATAATAATGTGCTCAGTGCACTTAAGCTTCTGCCTGGCCCCTGGAGAGGGCTCAATTAATGACAGTGGCAATGACATTGGTCGTGATTGTGAGATTTCCCTGGAGTATTCAGGAGATCCGTGGATGCTGTTGTGTACTTTATAGATTTCTCTTCTGATACAATAAAACATTCTTTAATTTTACAAGAAACCCACAATCTTAGTAATTTTTCCTATAGCAAAAGACAGTAATCTTCTGAATTTCTAATTGAAATGTTGGTGAGTTCACTGATACTACCTGAGCAGAAATACAGGTAGTTCCCAAAGGTGCTAAGCGGCATGGAGGTTGAGCACAGATGTTAAGTCTGCCCTAGTCCCTCCAAGAAGTACCCCGTGAAGCTGGGTGACTGTCTTCTGTAGTTTTCTGACCTGCGGAGGATTTTTAAGCAATAGAAGGACGCAGAAGTGACCGCTCCACTCCTGGCAAGGTTGGTGATTACACAGGTCGTGCAACTAAGCTGCAAATAATTTGGGAGAGAATCTTTCTTAATGTAGTTTTAGGACATCTTTCATAATGTTGCCTAGTATCTCCTGCATCTTTTGTAGTTCTACTGAATGATTTAAGGTTGCGTTGTCTTCTGACTCACTTGATTTATTTCTTAGACTTAAATTTTCAGTGTTTTAAGTATCTCCGGAACATCTGCCCTCAGATCCGTGGTGCTTATCTTAATGCTTATGAGCCTTTGACTGATAGGGAGGCGCTGTCTTCCTCCTTTTGGTGCTGTCTGTGATTTAGGCATTCTCCCTGGGCAGAAAAAATATCCTTGGATAAAATTCTTCACGTCTTTAGTGTTTTCCACAGTCATATGAGAATGTGGATGAGCCTTCAGTACTCAATATGTATTTGCTGAATTTAAAAAAAAAAAAAGAGGTAAGCTGCTACCCTAAAGAAAAGTTACATGTGTTTTATTTAAAGTTTTAGGCATAAATAGTAGATATTTTTCATCTTTTAATTCCTCAGTATCCTAACAAGTTATCTTATAATCTGGTACCATTCATGTGTATCAGCTTCCCAGACTGGTTAGTGTACCTTTCTAGAATATATTGTGATATTCGTTACCTAGACTCCCCTCCCCCCATAACATATAATAGGCCTCTTTGTTATCTATAGCACATTTGTATTTTACAGAGTTAACGATTTGGAGGGTATGACTCAACTCGCATTTCACCTGAACTCTCAAACAACAGTCTTGTTAAAAGAGTTCTACGGTGGTTCTTTCACTGCCTGTCCCCAGCTCTTCTCTGATTGTTATTTTCTCTACACGCTCTCTGTCTTCAGGGCTACTCTCTGTTTTGGGTTAAAGGAATATTTTCTTGGACACAAAAATGCATCATCAGCCAAAACAAAAGCGCCATTCTCCTTGCTGCGTCTTCCTCCTGCTTCCTGCTCGCGGGATGACGAGGCCGAAGCTTCCAGCTGGGTCTGGCAGTCGGCATCTCTGGGATAAATTAAACGAGCACACTTGATTGAGGTGTAGCTGGACTGTATCACTGTCTTCCTATTATCCGAGGAGATCAAAGCAGAGCACAAATAGAGGCTTAGTCTTTAAAATATCCAAAACAGATGGCTGGTCTTTTTGGTGAAAATTCAGGTTTTAAGGCAAACCACTTGTTAGCGAGCCTTTGCGTCTTTTCATTGAGGGATGGTCGACTCTGAACATACATCACTCTTTCTTGCTCGGTTTCAAGAGTAGAATCAAACTTTTTGCATGAGGAGCGATTCGGCAAACCTAAAAGCCTCTGAGATGGTCTGGGTTCCTTTTCATGTAGATGTGAAACAAATCATTCATATTTTGCTTTTGGTATTTTGGGCATCAAATGGAACCATCGTAAAGGCTTAAATTCTCGGTCATTTTGTTGGTGAGTCACTGTCTGAAATCAAGTATTCATGTTGTTCCATCTTCCAAAAATTGAGCTGGGATGTTCATCCCTGACTTCATGTTTTTACAAACTGAAAGGCACATTTTCCACACTCCTTTATCACTGACATCTGGGTCTTCAAGTTCATAGAAAAATTCCACACGTGTGGTTTGAAGTTTTATTGTTTGGTTTAAAGCTGACTGAGATGAGAAAATTAACTCAAAAATATTTATTGGGTGTCTCCTGTGTACCAACACCACACTGGGTATATGGGTAAGACCACGTCTCAAGGCCGTAGAGCAAACACTCAACAACAGATTTTCTCCAGCAGAGGAAATATACAAGGTTCAATAGGATGACTGCGGTCTCAGGGTTCCGGAGGTGAGCAGCCTCTTAAAGGAGCAATGGACATTTGCCAGGCAGAGACCAGTTTAGACAAGAACAAAGTATTTGCAAAGATTTAGAGGTATACGCAGCATAGCAGATTTGGTATTCTCTTAGTCATTCACTCTAGCTAGTGCTGAGGTTACACATGAGTTACGTGATGCTACATAACGCAGTACCCCAAAACTTGGGAGCTTAAAGCAACAGTAAACTCTGTTATCTCAGTGTAGCCTGTGGGTCCAGAATTCAAGAATGGTTTAACTGGGTGATTCTTACTCGGAATCTCTCATGGAGGTGAAGTCAAGATGTCATTTGGGACTGCGGTTTCCAGACACTTGCCCGGGGATGGAGCATCTGATGCCACGGTGTGTCACCCACAGGCCACTCTGCCTGTTGGCCGGAGCCTTCAGTTTCTCTCATAGGGCTCCTAGAGTAGTGTCTGACTTCACCCGGGATGAGTGATTCACGAGAACAGGAGGAAGCCACTACCTTTTATGACCTAGAACTAGAAGCTGTACACCATCACGTGTACATGCCGTTCCTCAGAAGCAAATCACTAAGACCATCCCACATCTAGTGGGGCAGAGTGTCTTGGGCTCCACTTTTTGTGCTTGTTTTTTTTTAAAGATTTATTTATGCATGCAAGAGCTGGGGCCAGAGGTGCAGAGGGTGAGAGGATTCCCCAGAGACAGAGTGGGGAGCAGATCAGGCAGACCCACTGAAACCCACTGCTGAGGGGGCAGCGGGGAGACAGGAGGGGTCTGCTGCGCCCTGTGGGAAGCTCCCTGCCCGGGGATCGAACTCGTGCTGCAGGGGCTGCGATAGCTTCATGGTGCTGAGACTTAGCCCCTGTGCCACCAGGGAAGCCAATGAGGGGCTTTTATATCAGATTTTACTTAATTACAACTTTCTGGCACTGTGAATTGCCAAATCCAATTTTCTATTTAGTTAGCATATTTTTTCGTATTGGTATTACTGTCGGTATGAGTAATAATCATTGTGAATTGGGTTTTTAAAAAACGGTAATTATTACTTATTCCTAACGAATCTGTAAGAAAATTACAAGAATTTCTTCTAGTTACCCTGTTATCTAGAATTGAAATTGTAGGGATTGGCAGACTTCTCTGTAAGTCTAGAGCGTATTTCCTACTGTAAACTGGACACTCTATCCAAACTCCTCAGCTCTGTTACGACTGTGCAGAGCAGCGTTGGTAATACGTGAGTGCACAGCCGTGGCTATGCCCTGTGTAACTCCACGGACACTGAAATCTGATTTTCACGGTTTCCATGTGTCATAATCTTTTTAGTCTTTTTTCCAACCATATGAAAATAGAATTCTCAGCTGATGGGTTCTACAAAAGCAGGCAGTGCTTCTGGACTCTTCCACAGACTGTATTTACCGACCTCTGGGCTCTTCTATTGCTGATCCCATTCTTCTTTCTGTTTCTCCATACTTAACACGCCGTTACCTTAACTAATCAGGGTGGTTGGTGAATCTCAGCACAAGTGATAAGCTTAAAACACCCTGAGCGTGAGAATGTCCTCTAGAGTCATCAAGAATAGCTCGGTTTTGCGTGCACTCAAATCCACGCAAGGATGAGCGTTATTATTCCGCTTTTACAGATAGTGAGACAGCTTCTTGGAAATACTACTAGTCATTTACTGAAGAAGCTCACTGTGGGGTAGAATTACCGTTTCGTGAGATCTGTATTATCTGCAAAGTAACTTGTCCTGGGTCTCATAGCTAGAAATTTGCAGACCCTGCAGTTAAACCGCACAGCCTGTCTCCAGGGCACGCTCTTGGCCCCGCACGGTCGCCCTGTAACTGCTCCGCTCCATGGTCATCCACAGAGACCGCACCCAGATGGGCGACGTGCATCCCACGCTGGTGAGGACCCAGCCACTGGGTCCAAAGCCACTTTCTCCACCACAGCCTCAGGGCCTGGGTAGCAGCCACTCACACGCTCGCCAGCCCAGGGCTGCGCGCCTCTGGCTACAGAGTTTGAGTGGGCCACGTTTTGTTGATGGCGACAGCCCAGGCCACACGCCTCCCCGGTCCTGCAGGATGGAGCGTGCTTGGGTGTGTGCGGTGTGAGCTGTCATAGCAGTTTTCTTTTTTTTTTTTTTTCAAGATTTATTTTTTATTTATACATACAAGCTGGGGTACAGGCCAGAGGTGTGGGGCGGCGAGAGGGTTCACCAGAGACAGAGCGGGTAGCAGAACAGGCAGATCAGAAATACACTGCTGAGGGGAGCAGCGGGCGAGGCAGGAGAGGTCTGCCGCACCATGTGGGATTCTCCCCGGCCGGGCGTCGAACTCGCGTCGCC